>PVJI01007121.1:0-80654 GCA_004026765.1 Micronycteris hirsuta
CCCTGCCGGAGCCAAGAGATTATTATGCTAATTGTTGCCTGGGCACCCTTCCCCCTGTCGGAGCCAAGAGATTATGCTAATGGTTACCTGGAGACCCTTGCATAGTTAATGAATGGCCATCCCCCTTTCTGCTATTTCCTGAGTTTTCTAAATAAAAATACCGGTTCTGCTTCGGGCGCGGCTTTTTCTTCCAAGAATATGGAAGGACGCCCGTGGCCTCGGTTTTCATCTCATAACGCGTCTTTGTGTGAAATTCATTGACGCTTCAGGTTCCAGTCCACCCACGGCGGATTCTGCGGGCCGGAATCCGCCACAGTTAGATGTCATTTCGAGATTCAGACAGATGAAAGAAATCGTGCCTCCCCCATACCATACCATATCCCCCCTTCTCCCCGACCACTGCCCCCTTTAAACGATGTGGTCAAGATGGTGGGGATACACATATAACAAACTAGAGTAGATTGGACCGCCTGTCCCCCATTCTTCACAGAACCACACTGAAATGATTGAGGTTGTTATTTTTAGCCATTAACATAAGCTAATACGTGTTTTAGTATTTATCCAAATACTGTCTTGATTACTATCTCTCTGGGCATACAACTTGTGATTTTGAAAAATGATGAATAACTAGCAATTTTCTCATACATTTTATAAATTCTACACAAAGTTATAAATATTTATTAGCTCTCAATATTACATGTGATTACCAAATTCCAAGTAGGAATAACGCATTCCCTAAGGAGTTCTTGCCTTCTAAAGAGTAACAAAATGTTATAAAAATATACTCTTGTTCGTTGATTTTACCCAAACTTCTCTGACGATGCCACAAGATGACTAGAAACCAAAGTCACATGGCAGTTTATAAAATATTTTTAAAGAAAGTCTTGGGCAAAAGCCCTGTTTCCTTTCACCAACTCAAGGGCACTCTCCTAGCAATTTTCTCCTTTTGTATCATCAATATTTTTGCATTCTGATGGGTCATTTCATTACTATACTAATATGCTGTTCCTTTCTTCTAATATAAACATTCTGAGCATTGTATTTGCTTAATTTATATAATCATTTCTTGGATTTTTTTTTTTTGAAAGAGAACTTCCCAAATAGTGGTTTATATTTGATTCCCTTCAATTTTCCTGTTAACATTTTCCCTTAATCCCCTCCACGTCAAACTGTTACTCCTACCAAACCACTGAGAGACCCTTGTCAACACCAACAAAATCCCTCATGTTACTAAGTTTGTCTGTTGGTTCCCTGTCTTCTGATTGCATGCTCCTTATTGGCAAACTTTCTCACGTAGCTTTGAGGACATCACTCTCTTTAGGAGTTCTTATATCACTGGCTACTCCTTCTCAGTTTCCTGTTGTTCGTTTATTTTTTCCTTCACAATATCCTAACATTATAGTTCCTTAATTTTTGTTCTTGATCTTTTCTTCTCCATTTATACTTACATATTTGGTGATCTTATCTAGTCTCTTATCTTTCAAACTACCTACATGCTAATAGTTCTCAAACTGATGTCTCCAGAACAGAACTCTTTCTGGATTGCAGACTTATACATCCAACACTCTGTGGTGTCTCCACTTGGATGAATGATAGATAAGGCATCTCAAACTCATAATATTCACAGCTAAGCTCCTGATATTCCATTAATTCTCGCTATTGAGAATTTTCCTTATCTCATTTGAAGGCAACTCTATATTTCTGATTATGCAGGAAAAAGACCTTGGAGTTCTTCTTGAAACTTCTCTTTCCTTAACACTTTACCAACAAGTTCTCTGGAAACCCCCTTGGCTCTATGTTCATAGTACATCCAGAGTCCAAATACATTTTTTTACCACCTCCACTCTTAAAATACTTCCTTGCCAGCCTCTCTGCTTTTATTCTTGTGTCTCCACACTCTATTCTCAACAGTAGACAGATTGATTTTTATAAAATCAAATTAATCATGTTATCTCTCTGCTAAAATCCTGCCAGTTGCTCCTCACTTCATTAGAGTTAAAGCCAGCATTCTTACAATGGCATATAAAATCATAATTTTTATCTTCCTGTTTCTTATTTGGCCTTATTTTCTACTTTTCTTCTTCTTGTTGAATTTGTTCTATTCATTTTGTCTTCCTTGCTTCTCTTAAACATGCCAGGTATTGTTTTAGTCTGCATACCCTCTGATAATAACATTTTTCCCTCAGTTATCAAACTCCTTCGACTTCAAATTTTAACTCAAATGCCAACTTTCCAAAGTGGCCCATGCTGACTACCTTATTTAAAATTGCAGCTACTCCCTCCCCTGTTCCAGCTCTCCCAATCACTTATCTTGCTCTATTTGTTGCCCTGTACTTAAAATCTTGTAATAAACTCTATAATTTGCCTATTTATTATGCTTGCTATTTATTGGCAGCTGCGGTCCACACCCTTCTACCACTATTAGAATATTAGGCCCGCAAGCAGAAATCTTGGTCTGTTCTGTTCACTAATGGATTCAAGACCCCAGGAAAATGCCCGGTATACAATATATGCTTAATATGTATTTATTAAATAAGTGAATAAAGGAATTTTTTATCTGAGAAAGTCAAAATCATCATCAAAGATACTGAAAATGATCTTTCCTGAATTTTACAAATCAGTGGCTTTGATTTTATTTATATTAAAAAATCTACCATCCAACAAATCATGGAAAGATTCACAAAAACAGCACAAGGTGTAGACTAACAATAAGCTTGTAAACAGCCAGCGTTATTTTTCTAATCCGCATCAGAGAAACTTTACCTACAACAGAAGGTCTTTGATGCTGAGGCATAAATGAAGCTAGCATTCCAGCGACATTAGATTTTGCAATTCAGAATATAAACAAATCAAGCGTTTATGACTATTTTCAACAGTTTTAAAAGACATTGTTCAAATTAATATTGTAAATCATACTAAGAATGGATTCTTGATTTGCTTTATTAGCCCTGTGGTTCCATAAATATAACTATTGATTACTTTTAAATTTTTAACTGAAAATTGCTTAAACTTGTAGCTTCTAAGCTAATGTTTCTCACAGTATGTTCCAAGAAATGTTAACAGATGTTTTATGAAAATGTGGGGTCCCAATCCAGGTAACTTTGGAGGACACCACGTTAGAAATGTTTCTTTGCTGTGGGACTAGATTGTGGATTTGGATTTCCAAATTTGGTGGGCAGCATGTCCTAAATTCAGAACTTGTTAATCAAGAGCCATCTTATATTTTGGATAATGAAGCTATGCACAAGTGAAAATATCATCAAGTATCAGATTTATGGTCGTGTTTGTGATTGTGTGTCATTCATTTGTTTACAAAGAATTACTTAGTGGTAACATGCTTGTACAACATCAGCTGTGAGTAAGAAAGGTCTGCCAATGTCTGGAGAGAAGACATAGGAAAGCTGGGTGGAAAGGTAAACATTGACGGAACCCTAAGGTAGAGGGTGTCATGAACTTGAAGGGAACAGTAAATAGAGAAGGAATAGAGGCCGAGGAAAGGATAGAGAGACAGCTCAGAATAGAAGAACCCAAACTGATGCTTTTAACTCATGATGCACAGCCAGAATGCAGATTCAGGGCCAAAGAGAAAGGCCTGTGGAGGCCTGTGAGCTTGTGTGGTGTGGGCAGTAAGCGAGGGTGGGGGCCCTGCCCTGTCCCTCACGTCATATCCCTTACATTGGTATTGAAACGGTCAAGAGTACGCAAAACCACATTTCATGCAACTTGGTTGCTTTTTTTTCTGAAAAGAAGAGCAAATAGCCCCAGGAAATCAGATTCTTGTGACATTTATTCCTCTTCACCCCTGAAATACAGCGTTTCTTCTTAGCTTCTAAAGGGCACCTGATTAGCAACATGTGATGTCATTGAAAGAGCGTAACTTGTGTCGTGACATATTGCTTAAAGATGGTAATAGGACAAAGAGGGTTTTTTTATTTGGGGAAAGAGGTAAGGCAATAAATCTCAGTCAGTCATTAGTTGCATTTATTGGTGAAAAAGGAAAAAATCTATTTTGGCTCAATATTGAACAAGTTTATTTTTGGGCTACAGACTGGCACCATATTGAGATGGCTCTTAGTTTTGAAAATGTTGTTAAATGTCTATAAATAATTACACACATTTGATATTTAATTTGTTCAACTAGCTTACCTTGTTTTTTAGGATGATCAGTTTTAAGCCAGTTTGCTCTAAATTTATAAAAAAGAGAGTATTTGAGAACGAGTGATATTATTTAAGTAAAAGCTATATTCTGACCAATTGTTTCTATTATCACATCATTTGGTAGTTAATTTATGTAATTTATCAGGATACTTACTTCATTTTGATATCTATTATTGGATTAATATTTTCAGAACTTCTGTGCAGATGCTACTGAGAAATATAGTCAGTTGGGTGCCTTTTCTTCATTGGGCACTAGTCTTAATGGTAGCTTCTGCAGAGTGAGAACTTTCAATGGAAGGGGCCAGTTTTCCAGCCTGGTGGCTGTGGCTGGGCTGTAAATAGTAGGCTTGCTTTTAAGGGAGGGAGACTGTAACTACAACAGCTACTCCCAGCTTAGTTCATTGCTTCTGCCACCTGCCTTCTGGCTTAATGTTGGAAGCAAGAAGCATGCAATTAAGTATGAGGAAATGAAAATAAATGACACTGTTCATTGCACATTACAAAGTGCCTGGCAGAAAGAATGTTGTTTGCAGAGACCCAGAGGCCCTGAGGAAAATGTGCTTCTGTCTGAGAAAGCACTGGGGACTGTTCCTGTGACCCAAGTTTTCTCTATCACCTACGGTCGCTGTAAGCCAAATAATTGCAGGTACAGCTCTGTAAATGCCCAGGACATTCACAGCTTTGTAATGTGTAGAGAATCAATAATTAAATATGAATATAAGAGAATATAGTCACAGTGACATGTTTCAGCTGATTTTGTAAGGTACATTCTGTAAAAAGTAATGACTTTGAAGTAACTGGTTCTTTTCTGAATGACCAATCATTTGGAAATCATTTTGTAAACTAATAAATATTGAAGACCAATTTATTTTCAAAATAATCCCTTTCAAAGCATTTAATTGAGTTGCTCTGGGTTTACTTAGTGAAGGAATGTGCAGTTCACTCGTGCTGAGTGGGCATCAGACCACAGTCCCAGACAGGTGCGTATTCCGTTGGATTCTGTCTGTGGACAACCCTCCCTCCTTTCCAAAAGAGTCGTGAGCAGAAAGTGCATTGTTCTCGGACATACAGCCTCGGATAGCACAGTTGATCTGGCAGAGAATCTCAGACAGCCTTTAATTTCATACTAAGATTTAATCTAGTTAATAAAGGCACATTTGAGATGAGTACATCATTTCAAGAAGAGAATAGCATCACAAATCATTCTACCATACAGATTTAGTACATGCTGCAGAGAAACTGCAGAACAATTTGTTACATGTGATATTTTTAAACTATCAAGAGGGTTGGGGAATTTGTAGAGTATTTAAGGAACTGAGGAATGGTTTTCATAATGAACCCATCATCACTATTTGGAGGAAGCCCAGGTTACAAAAAGTGGTGCATGTAGGCCTTTTCATTTTACAGAAACACGCCAGCAAGCTGAGGAATGAGCTCTGGCCAGCATTCCAACTATGATCTGCATGGCAAATGGTCTCTCTGAAACTGGAAAGGACAGAATACTAAGGACTCAGTAGTTGGTTAATACTGGCAGTTTTAAATGCTGTAATTCAAATTGCGTATGTCAACACTGCTAATGTCAGTAGTAACCTAATATTTCATTAAAAAAACCTGTTTATTGTAATTCATATTTCCATGTCAAATTGCTCAGCAAGTGGAGAAGTTAAGGATTTAGGCAGTGGGTGCTATGATGGGCCGACGTGCTGTCAAACCTCCTCCCCAGTGAAGAACGTTTCCCTGCTGGGAGTGCTATGGGAAGTTAGCTCTCTCTGCTGTAGCGCCTCTACCAGGTTGTCCTGGCTCAATGACTGCCTCTCTGGAGAACGTATCTCCTTCCAGTGACTGATTAATGATGGTGTGAAAGGGCCTGAGAGCTAAAGATTTGGAAGGAATGCAACTGGAAAACCAGTGACAAGCAGATTTGGGAAAGATTTGTGGATAGATTTCGTGGATAGATTTCTCCAAATGGTAGCAGAATGTGGAGACAGCCATGTTCCATGTGAGTACTCACCATTGGCGCCTTCCGCAGAAGTAGATAAGATGACTCATTTCGTGTATTTGTCACCTTTGTCTGCCTACTCCCGTTATTGCCCATTGGGCTCATGAGCGAAGTGGCCATGGTAGCAGGGGCAGAGTGTATACACGGGGACAGCAGCATGAGCAATCACTCGCCGAGGCTAACCTGGCTACAGCCACTGCGAGTGCCTAATCTGCCAACAGCAAAACCAGCACGGGGTCTCCAGGGTGACACTGCTCTCTCGGGTGGCCATCCAGCTATTTTGATAGCAGAATGCTTGCATTGTACTGCCTCCATCACGGAAGGGGCAGTGTTTCATTCCTGATGGAATAGAATGTAACTCTTGATATAGATTTGCTTTCCCTACCTGCACTGCTTCTGCAAAAAAGCACCATTTGCAAATTTATGCAATGTCTTGTTCACTGTCACAGTAATTTACAGATGATCTCTTCCCATTAAGGACTTTATTCACAGCAAAAGAAATGGAACAATGTGAATTTCTCTTGAAGTTCATAGGCCTTACCTTCCACCCCTGCCCCCCCAATCCTGAAGTAGCTTACTTGATAACATGGTATAGGAGCCTTTTGAAGAAGACTCAATCATGTCATCCATTAGGTGGCAATGCCCTCCAGGCACTGGGACAGGGCAGTGTCCCCTAGGAGGCAGTATATGATTTAAATCCATGTCAAATACATACATTGTATTCTTCTTCCCATAGTGAGGATTCACATTTCCAGGAATCAAGGGATGGGAATGGGAGTTGCTTCACTCACTACACACCATGGTGTCCACAAGCAAAAGTTTGCTTTCTACTCCTGTTGTGCTGAGGTCTTGGTTCCAAAGGGAGTCACGATCCATAGGGATCCAAGAATGAACTAGAAGTGGCTTAGAATGATTTGTGAATTTCTAAATTTATTCTTTTCCCTGGATGCAGAATTGGCTTCAATTTCTTCGACCTCTAATCGATATGTTTGTTTTCCGCAACTATACTTATACTTGCATATTTATGCATATGGGTGGAGGGAGAGAGAGAGAGAGAGAGAGGAATATGGAAGTTAGACACTCTTTCTTATCAGTTTTTAAGATAAAGAGCAACATTATTTCTGTAATTCATGGCAGCAGCCACATGGCAGGAAAATCCTAGGCTTTGAGCCAGATGGGCAGCTGTGTTCAAATTCCAGTTCCTTGCTTTACTAAATTACTTAATTTTCTGAGACTTAGTTTTCTCATCTATCAAGCAGAGATAATGATACTGCTATCTATCTATGGCATGAGTGTGAAATAATGAAATAAGGCCAAGCATGTCATAGACTCAGCATAGTGCCCAATTGGTCATCAGGAGGGGCCATCCTGGTTTGTGCTTGTTGTCTTGGAATAATTATTTATAATGATGTTAATTAGTACTTATAACTGTATTAGTAATTATAGTAATTACTAATACCACTCCTTTTAACTCCAGAAGTTAGTATGATAAATTTTATGTTCACTCTAATCATTGTCAAATGTGAGCTTGCATTTGCCACTTTTTTTTATTGCTTATGGTTGAGAAGATCATCATTACTTAAAATTCAAAAGCAGTGCTACCTCTATCTGTTGAACTCAAGTTTTAGGTGGTAATTGCAAGTCCTAATATTATGGTAAGTAAAAAAGAGTGTAGGTATTGAAATCTGTCTGATGATGAAAGTGCAAATTGATTATCTTATTCAGGAGTTGGCTGTATTCAGGGGGATGATATAACATACCTTGTATCCCTATAGAGCTCTTGAAGAAATCTTAAAATAAATAAAGTGTAATCCACCATTTAAACATTACATTATGAAATATTTGTTTAAAAATTAGGAGAATTATTGTGGCCTATGTTCTAAGTTTACATTCTATATTTTTACCTGTGATTCTTTATGCTTTGTTGCACACAGAATATTCTAGTGGCTTGAGTGGCTTTCATATCATGCTCACCTAGAGGTGGAAACTCACCTCATAGCCTTCTTCGTTGCCTCAGCGGACACATGCCTATTCTTTCATCGCTAGACAATTAAGAGAAGAATGATCTGTCAGAGTATTTATAGAAGCTATTAGCATCATGAGTGTAGTCTACAGATAACTGATGGCTCTTAAAAATATAACCTTAAGAAGAGAAAGAAACTTGTACAGTGGGTGTCTTTTCCGAAGAGCACATTGCTATATTTGAGTGGCCTCAGGATTATGACAAATGTCAAGGACTGCACAGCCCAGAAAAACAGCTCATTAGAGCTGCACACACAGGGAGCCATGTTTAAGGCTGAGTGGCAGATTTTCTTGCAAACACTAATTTTCAGATTATACAATTTGAAAATTTTAATTAGCCATGAATCCTTCTAGGGGTAATTTTCTTACATCTCTTTATAATACATTAAAAATAAGTCAGATTCTGCTTCAGCAATCCAACAGCTCAAAATAAGGATTTCTCTGTGATACTATTTCCTCCTCAAATGTTAATTTTGAAAATTCATGTTTCAGAAGAATTAATGGTCTAATCCTGCAGTCAGTCTGCATTTCTGAATGTCATTAAAGTCAATAAATTCTGAAAAAAAAAGTAAAGAATAAAGCCTCTTTTTTGTTTGACTGCAATTTTACTGTTTAGTAACATATGATCGAGTTACTCACTTAAATTGTTGGTGGGTGATATGCACCTTTTAAATGGCAGCTGAATTTGTACAAAACATCTTTATTGCTGGGAACACAGTGTGGACAGCATGAAAACAAAGTGATAAAAATTCATTTAATGTACTAGGCTACTTAGACTTAATACCTGTCATATTTACAGAATGCAAAAACTCAGTGAATTGCCAAAACACAATTCCTGGCAATGGAGGCATTTCAAAAAAGACTGTCTTCTTAGAGATATTCCAAAAGAGATTTTAGTGTGTGTGTGCATAAAAAAATATATAAAATATATAAATAAAAATATATATAATTAGAGAATTGTAAATGATGCAGATAATGCAATTCTTCATTATAAATGCAGTATTTCACATGGACTGTTAATAGTCTTGTCTCATTTGTTTAACTTTCACATTTTTTTCATCTATTGGGTAGGTAATGTCAAATCACTTTCTACTATACTGTGTGTGTATATTTTCCGTCTGATTTCAGGTTTCCTCAAACTTATGTTTTGGAGAGTCTCTGTGGGATAGTATATTTTCCTCTGAATTTCTAATGTTTCTATAATTTTTTTGGTAGGCTTAAAGGTTCGGGAAGCCAATGTTTGATTCTTTAATCTTTCCCCCGTGGGCTCTTCTCAACCTATATCATCTAAAACAAAAGATATACCTATAAACAATGTTGTGATTCATTTGCTAGAATCTGCACTTTGCATGTGGGGACATGCAAATGTACTGAGGTACTGAGAAACCACGTGCCTCATCCACAGTGATGCTCTAAGTTGTAGGCACCAGAGCCAGAGCACTGTTTCAGTGTCTGGTTCACGGTCAGGCTGCTCCCCTACTGTCTTCTCTGCATTGAATTATCTCCAATAATGTTTTATAGTTGCCTTGTTAAGCATATAAGTTGCCTATAGTTAAGCATTCTTCCTGAGAAATATGAGGTCTGTCTATAAGGTATCCAGCCATGTAATATGAAAAATCGAGACATTTACTGAAGAAGATACAAGAAACATTGTACACAGGACAATGATGCCTCAGCCCCCTTCAAAGTAGGCACCTTGGGGCCTCACACAGTTCTCAATCGCCATCAGCTACCCCATCATATTTTCCCGAATCTTATCAACGGTCTGAAATCTTTTCCCTTTCAAAGGCGATTTTAGTTTTAGGAAAAGAAAGAAGTCTCAGGGCACCAAATCTGGTCTGTAGGGAGCTGAGTCACGTGGGTGACTTGATATCTCACCAAAAACCTCTGATTGAGATGTGATGCATGAGCAGAGAGTGTTGTGATAAAGCTGCCAATCACCAGTTGCCCATAGCTGTGGCCTTCTGAATCGTCCGAATAGTTTCCATGGAGGAATGTTCAAATTTAATGCAAAATTTGATGCAGATTCATTGCTCTATTCACTCAGTTATTTTGAATGCGATGGCTACATGGTATACATGCTCACTCAACAGCATCCACCGCCCCCACTGACTAGTACAGTGAAGTCATCATTGTTCACACATGCACATTCTAGCCCACTCTCCTTGGCTTCCAGGTTACATCAACGTTGCACAAACTCTTCTCGTTATGTTAACAAAGCCTGGACTTTTTTGGGACAGGCCTCATATACTTTATTTCATTCAAGTTTCAATCCACTTCCTTTGATATCAGAACCGGTGAGTAGGTTTCCTTTGAGACACTTATTTCTATCAGATCTTCCTTTCTACTTAGTCTTTTTAGCTCCTCTACATTTTGGAGGCTTATTTTTGCAAGAATATTTTCTTCTATGGAGTGGGAACACTATGGTTGAGAGAAAAATTGAGAACTAACAGTTCAATAACAACTAAGTGTCATCCTGGACTCTCCGATTTATTTGCTGGAATGTAAGTAAGCCTGATCACCTAAGTTCTTTGCACCTGCTATCTTAATCTATAAAGTGATATTATTTTTGCCACCTTTTTTCACATGTTCCATCTGAGGAATGACATACAAAATAAATTTTAAAATGTGGAGTGTTAAGAAAGAGTCACGAGAAAACCAAGCCACCAAGAACGGAAGGAAAAGACAGGTTTGTCGCAGATAGCTAAGCCATAGGCCACCAACTTCTGCCACATGATGACAAGGAAACTCAGATCAATGGGAATCCACCCACAGTTCCCTCAATTCTTTCTAGCTATTACAGTTGACCCTTGGAAAACACGGATTTAAACTGAACTGGTTCACTTATACATGGATTTTTTTTCAATAAATATACAGTCTGTTTTCCCTATCCCTGGGTTTCACATCCACAGATTCAGTCAAGTGTAGGTGGAAAACAGAATTTTCCATCCATGGTTGGGACCCCATGGATGGGAAGGATGGAGCGTGTGCAGCGCTCGAGGCCATTTCATGTAAGAGACTAGAGCATCCATGAAATGAATATGAAATTCCTTTACTAATACGTATTGTGAATATATTCTCTCGTTTATCAATTACCTTTTTAGGCTCTTAATGGTGAAGTTGATTTTAAAATATCTTCATTTTGGTCTAATTTAATGCTTCTCATATATTTTTGGTTACCATCATAAACATTTTAAATGTACATTTTATAGTGTGAAGTACATTCATAATATTGTGAAATAGCACTCCAAAACTTTTATTTTATTGAATTTTATCTGACGTGCAGCATTATCTTAGTTTCAGGTGTACAACATACTGATTGGATCAGTATATGCATTGCAAAATGATCTCATTGATATTCTGTCTGAATGTTCTATTCCTTGATAAGTGGGATATCAAAGTTTCCTACTATTATGATACTGCTATCACTTTTTCTTTTTATGTCTGTTTTTATTCGATCTATATGTTTGGTGCTCATATGTTTGATACCTATATATTTACAAATGTTATATCTTGTTGTTAGATTGATTATCTCTATACAATGCCCATCTTTGTCTTTTATTACAGTTTTTGTTTTAACATGTATTGCATTTTTGTGATATAACTACTGCTAGTAAAATTTCCTTTGTTTTTTTTTTTTTTGCATAAAACAAAAACCCTTTTCCAATCCTTTACTTTCAGTCTATTCATGTCCTTATATTTGAAGTGAGTCTCTTGTATGCAACATATGAAGGTTTTTTTAAAATCCATTCACCTAGTGTATGTCTTTGATTGGAGAATTTAGTCAATTTATGTTTAAAGTAATTATTGATAGGTATGCGCTCACTGCCATTTTGTTAATTTTTTAGCTGTTTTTTAGTTCTGCTCTGTTCCTTTCTTCTTTTCTTGCTTTCATCCCTTATGGTTTTATGACTTTCTATAATGTTATGCTTAGTGTCCTCTCTTATTATCTTTTATATATCTATAACGAGTAACATATCTATTATGAGTTTTTTGGTTTGTGGTTACCATGAGGCTCACACAGAACAGCCTCTCTATATGATAGTTTATTTTAAGTTGATAGCCCATTATGTTTTAATGAATTCTAAAACTCTGCATTTTTATTCCCTTCCTCAGCAGGTTATGCTTTTAATATCACACTTTGTATCTTTTTATTTTGTGCATCCCTTAACTAATATTTGTAGTTGTATTTATTTTTACTATTTTTGTCTTTTAACCTTCACACTAGTTGTGTAAGTGATTAATCCACTTCCTCTACTATATATTTACCTTTACCAGTGACACTTTTATTTTTATATGTTCTCTTGTTACTAATGTGTCCTTATTTTCAGCTTTAAAAAATCCCTTTAACATTTCTTCTAAGGCTGATTTAGTGGTGATGAACTCTTTTAGGTTTTGTTTGGAAAATTCTTCTTCTCCTATTAAATTCTGAATAATAACTTTGCTGAATAATAACTACTTTTTTTGGTTGGAAGTAATTTTTTTCTTTAAGCTCTTTGCATATATCTTGCCAATCATGTCTGGCCTGCAAAGTTTCTACTGAGGAATCTTCTAGTTATCTTATGGTGGCCCCCTTGTTAATAAACATGTGAATTTTCTCTTGTTGCTTCAAGATTTTCTTTATCTTTAAGTTTTGACAGTGTAATTACAGTGTGTCTTCCTGTGGGTCTCTCTGGGTTCAACTTGTTTGGAACTGTTTAAGCTGCCTGGATCTGGATGTCTGTTTCCTTCTTCAAGTTAGGCAAGTTTTCAACAATTATTTCTTTTTTAAATTACTTTATTGCTCTTCAATTACAGTTGTCTGCATTTTCTCCCTTCCCCTCCCCCTTACCCCATCCAAACCCCCCTCCCTCCCTTGCTTCTACCCTTCCCCTTGGTTTTGTCCATGTGTCTTTTATCAACAATTATTTCTTGAAATAAGTTTTCCTTCCCTTTTTCTATTTCTTCTTCAAACATATTTACAGTGTGAATATTATTCTGCTTATAGCGGTCCCATAGGTTCCATAAGCTATCTTCACTTACAAATTATTTTTTTCTTTTTGCTGCTCTGTTTGAGTGAGTTCTAGTAACCTGTCTTTCAGCTCACTGATTCTTCCTTCTTTCATCTAGTCTGTTGTTGAACTTCTCTAGTGTATTTTTCAGATCAGTTATTGTATTCTTCAGCTTTGTGACTTCTGTTTGGTACTTTGTTATATATTTTCTTTGTTGAAGGTCTCTTTGAGTTCATCCATTCTTCTCCTGAGCTTGCTGAGCATCTCCTAAAATTTAAAAAAATATATTGATTTTAGAAAGAGAGGAAGGCACAGAGAGAGAGAGAGAGAGAAACATTTATGTAAGAGAGAAATATTGATTAGTTGCCTTCAATATGCTCCCTGACCAAGTATCGAGCTCACAGCCTATGTATGTGCTCTGACTGGGAATCAAGCCCCCAATATTTTAGTGTACAGGATGATGTTCCTACCAACAGAGCCACATCGGCCATGGCTTGATGAGTGTCTTTATACCCATTCCATTGAATGATTTATTAGGTAACTACTTATCTTTGTTTCATTAAGGATTTTTTTTTCTGGGGTTTTATCTTGCTCTTTTTGTTTGTGACATATTCCTTTGCTTTCTAATTTACCTTGATTCTGTTTTTGTTTCTGTGTATTAGAAGAAACAGCTATCCTTCCCACCCTTCTAATAGTAGATACAATATCAAAGAACATGTGTGCCATTTTTGTTCATCATGTATCGGTTCAAAGAGAGTGCCAGACCCATACTATGCATGTTTTCACACATATTGCTAGATGAACAAACAAAGATTGACACTCAGTGGCAATCATAATTTCCAACTTATGGAACCCCTTTCACTTTGATATGATCTTATAATAAATAGAGTTAACTAATTTTCTTCCTATTGAGGCACCCTATAATCGTCACTTCTGAAGCCGTTCAATGACACCAAAAAACTGATTAGGATTAGAAAGATTCCTCCATAGGGTTTTTAAGATTAGGTATCTGTTAGCTACCAGGTCTCCTTGCTTATAAAGGCCATATAAGTTGTCAAAATAGTCATTTTTTTCTGCCCTACATTTCATTTTATTTCTGTTATAAATAATACCTTAACTCTTAGGTATCAGTCTTTCAAAGATTTTACAAAATTGAATGCCTTTTTATCCATGTAAGAATCTATTTGACTCACCACAATTAACTCCTCTTTTAAAACCATGTGAAATTGAGATATATACTCATATGTTATCAAGAGTAGTTTTGTTTTTTATTTAGTGTAATTATTCATATGAGTGAAACAATGTAATATTACCAGTGATTACTTTTCCTTAGAGTTCTGACACATTCCCTTAGAAGTGTTAACATTTTATGTTTAGAAAGTTTTTATTATAAATAATTCTCATATACTTTCTACCAAAAGAAGAGAAGAGAATTACATTCCTAATAGAATATGTATCCTGTGATGGAGTAGGTATCATCTAAAAGCTGAATTAATAAAATGTAACATTTTATGTTTACCTTACTGGGGGAGAATAAACAAAGTGACAGAGATATATATTATTTTCCTGCCACCTAAGCACAGAGTCAACCTTCTTTAATAAGGTGAGGAAGCAACAGAGAAATACTTTATTTGTTTTTCACCTTTAGTATGGCAGAGTCACATCTACAGGAAAGTTAGCTTTCAACTCTAGATTTATAATAAACGTCATATCATTGCTTTGTGTTTCAGTACATGTATTCACTCCACAGTTATTTGTTTAGTTCCTACTTAAACATTATGTCTTCAAAATATTTTAGGACCAAATTATAAGACTTTATGATCAAATTATAAGTATCTAGAGATGTTATGTTAAAGCCATAGCACATTTTTATTATACATATCTGTGCAAGACTAGCAGATTTTGTTTATTTAAAATTTTTTCTCAGAAAAACATGATTTAAAAAAGATACATTTTCTTTATTTGTTACTATTTTCACATTGTTATACCTGTCCATGGTTTTTTCATTGTTATTTTTTAATTTGTTCTTAAAATATTTTTTATTGTGGTGATATATATGTGATGAAATTTACCATTTACACCAATGTGTCATTTAGTGGCATTAAGTACATTCATACTGTTGTGCAACCATACCACCGTCCTTCTCCAAAACTTCTGTCTCTCTGAAACTGAAACTTCACATTCACTACATAATAACTGCTCATTTTCTCCTCCTTCCCAGTCTCTGGAAACCACCATTCTATACGCTTTGTCTCTAT
This sequence comes from Micronycteris hirsuta, assembly GCA_004026765.1. Classification (NCBI taxonomy): domain Eukaryota; kingdom Metazoa; phylum Chordata; class Mammalia; order Chiroptera; family Phyllostomidae; genus Micronycteris; species Micronycteris hirsuta. The sequence goes on from PVJI01007121.1 coordinate 15,429, forward strand.
GAATTTGACTAATCTAGGTACTTCAGATCATGGAATTATAAGCTATTTTCTCATTTATGATTGACTTCATGTAGCATGATGGGCGAATGTCAAGCCTCATTCATGTTGCAATGTGTCTCAGACTTTCCTTTCTTTCCGAGGCTGAGTGATGTTCTGTTGTGTGTGTGTGTTCCCTCAGTCATCCGCCAATGACACTGTGTGCTTCCACCTTTTGGCTGTTGTGAATACAGCTCGTACAAACATGGGTGTGCGGATAGCTATTTGACTCTCTTTTAGTTTTTTTGTGTGTATACTCAGAAGTGAGATTGCAAGATAATATTATAATTTTATGTTTAATTTTTTACAGCTTGATATAAATTGACATATAACATTGTATAAGTTAAGGCATACAGTGTATTGATTTGATTCATTTATATATCATAATATTATTACCACCATAGCATTACTTAACACTTTCATCACATCACATCCTTATCATTTCTTTTTGTGATGAGGACATTTAAGATCTACTCTCTTAGCAAGTTGTAAGTATATAGCACAGGATTATTAACTCCTATAGCCCCCCCTTATTTGAAGGAGGAAACATCCCAACTCCCTTAATGGATGCCTGAAACTGCAGATAGTATTGAACCGTACATAGACTGTTTTGTCCTATATTCACATGCCTGTGATAAAGTTTAATTTATAAATTAAACACAGTAAGAGATTAACAACAATAACTAATATAAAATAGAACAATTACCACAGTACATTATAATAAAAGTTGGGTGAATGTGGTCTTTTCCAAAATAGCTTAATGTACTGTATACACCCTTCTTTTGGTGGTAACGCGAGATGACACCATGTCCACACGGTGAGGCGAAGTGACGTGAATGTCGTAGGCATTGTGACATAGCATGCACTAAGTGGTTACTTGAACACAAGCACCGAGAGACCATGAAAGTCAACCTAATAATCTAGACTGTCGCTACATGACCAATGAGCAGGTAGCATACACAGCAAGGATGTGCTGGACAAAGAGATGATTAATATTTCGGGCAACGTGGATCAGGCAGAAATGAGATTTCATCATGTTGCTCAGAAAGGGCACACTATAGAACTATGAATTCTCTCCTCTCTTTCTAACCCTGGGCAGCCATTAATGCGTTATCTATATTAGTAATTTTCTAATTTCAAGAATACTGCATCACTTTAATAACACAACATGTAATCTCTTAGGATGGGCTTTTTTTCACTCACCGTAATTTCCTGGAGATTCATCCAGATCTTGGTGTATCTCAATAATTTCTTTTCATTGCTGAATAATATTCCTTGATGTGGATATACTAAAGTTTATTAAGCCATTCACCCTTTGGAAGGCATTTAAGTTATTTCCAGTTTGGGGCTATTATAAATAGAGCTTCTATGAATATTTGTGTGTAGGTTCTGTGAACATAATATTTTGTTTCTCTGAGATGAATTCCCATGAGTGAAATTGCTAGGTTTTGGACACTTGCCTATTTAGGTTTATAAGAAACTGTCAAACTTTCTCCAGAATTATTTGTACCATTTTGCATTCCTATAAACAGCGTATAAATGACTCAGTTTCTTTGCATCCTCACTGTCATTTTGTGTTGTCATTGCCTTTTATTATGGTAAATGTGTAGTGATACGTTGGTTTTAATTTTCATATTCTTAAGGCTAATAAAGTCAAACATATTTTTATGAGTTTATTTGCCAGTTGAATGTGCTCTTCGGTGAACTGTCTGTTCATGTTTGTGGCTTATTTTGATTTGTAGTCCTTTTTTAAAACAAGTATTGAATTTTGAAAGTTACTTACAAAAGGGGACCCCCAAAAAACCAACATTTATTTGTAAAAATTTGGGTATTTATTCTGACATGTTTAAACATCAGTCACCTTCAAAGTACTCTCCATTTGATGCAATATACCTATCGAGACATTTTTTCCACTGCCCAAAACAGGTTTGAACTTGCCTATTTTGAAGCCTTTCAGTACTTCTGCCTTTTACACATTGGCAAAACGTTTCCCTTTGAGGTCTTTTTTTCATCCAGGGAGACAGCAAAAAGTCCCTCTGGGGAGAGATCAGGTGAATAGGGAGGGTGGGGCATGGGGGGGCGTGCCCTTTTTGGTCAAAAACTGTTGAACACTCAGCACGGTGTGGGCCGGTGCACTCAATAAATCATTCCTCAAGAAATGGGTAAAGGAGTTGAAAGAGTCTTCAAAAAAAATTCGCTGAAGCCAAAAGCATCCTCTCACAACAACGCCAGCTGACACACCGATCCAGATGGGTTCCTAGAACACTCTCCTAGCCAGGGAAGCCTGTGCTACACGGGGCCCACTCTTCATAAGATAATTACGGTTTTTTGTGGTTCCCCTCTCATATATATATTTTAGATTCTAGTCTTTTGTTAGATACATGATTTGCAAATGTTTTCTTTTAGTCTTTAACTTGTCTTTTTAAAAATTCTCACCTGAGGATATGTTTTATTGATTTTAGAGAGAGAGGAAGGGAGAAAAACATTGATGTGAGAGAGAAATACTGATCAGTTGCCGTCTGTATGTGCCCCAGCCAGAGATGGAACCCACAACCTAGGTATGTGCCCTGACTGGGAACTGAAGCCACAACCTTTTGATGCATGGGATGATGCTCCAACCAACTGAGTAAACCAGCCAGGGATACCTTGTATTTTTTATCTTCTTAACAGGATCTTTCATAGAGTAAAGTATTTTACTTAATGAGGTCCCACTAAAATAACATTTAAAATTAGCAGTGGACTGGGCACACAATATGTAATGATTTTTTTGCTCAAAAAAGATGGAATGAAGAAGTGAGAGAGGAACTAGTAAATTCACTTTTAATTTGTTTTTGTGGTATCGACTTCTGATATTTTTATCATTGTTATATTTGAAAAGAGTAGCATCTCAAACTTTATTTTCATTTCTCTCATGTTGTAAAACGTAACATAGGAGAACATAGGAGGAATACTCACTGTGTTTTATGGGTCCAAGAACTCAAAAATAAAAAGGCATTAGAAAAGAGTGGAGCATATGAGGGAATAAGGACGAGTGGGGGGGGAGAGTAGGGGGAAATGCTCAAATGCAGCATTCCCCAGAGTGAAGCCTGCTGATGACTTCTGAGATGCGCAAGACATCATTCGCCTTTTGCACTTCGTTAACATCTGCACTGATGGTACTAAAGCAATGGCTGGTGCACAGCGATGTGGCTAAAACTGCTGGGACTTTAGCATGAATCCAGTTAGTGACACCAAGGGTACTAGAATTCATTATATTCTTTACCACCATGCAGTTGCAAAAACAAAGAGATAGTGTCACTTAAGAATATCCTTGATTAAGCAGTAAAAATACTTATTTTCATTAAATGTCGGTTCTTGAGGATACACCATTTTTACATATTCTATGTGATGAAATGACTCAGTATAAATAAGGCATGTATGCTGCATACTGACATGTTAAGGTTGTCTCCAGGGAAAAGCACACTTGTGATTGTTCTGGTTGCAGACAGAATGAACCATTTTTTGCACAGAACACCATTTTTTTAGTTGATATGACAACTTACAGAAAATCTATCTTTTCAACCTAGGGTATTTGGTAGGTGTTGTCTTGAAAATGATCACGGTGGCCACAAAGTGTCTATGCACATTAATTAAAAGAGGCCTCTGTGCCCTGACTGGTGTGGCTCAGTGGGTTGGGGTATCATCCTGCAAACTGAAATGTCACCGGTTCAATTCTCTGTCAGGGCACATTCCTGTGTTTGCAGACCAGGTTCCCTGGTTGGGGGTGTGCAAGAGGAAACCCATCAATGTTTCTTTCCTTCTCTCTCTTTCTCCATTCTCCTCTCTCTAAAAATAATAAATAAAATCTTAAAGCAAAAAAAAAAAAAGCCTGTGTTCTATCTCATTCTGTACCACAACTTTATTTCTCCTGTGTTCTTCTTGATATCTTCTGTCATGTTACTGTTTGAAGTTACTGAACAGAAAGCTTGGATAACTTCTGTTTACTCAAGATTCAGTTAGCAATAGCAGAAAAATTAAACATTTCTATCAGAGATTTTTATAATGACTTCCAATATCATGTTCAGAAGGACATAGGGAAATTTAAGAATTTTGGGGGAGGTTAGGAGGAGTATACAGAAAATATCTATTTAGTATGCATGTCGGCTTTCTGGCCACCTTAAAAATATCCATAGCTTAATGATTAATAATAAACATTATTTTAATTTCCTATGTACTTGTTTCTTTGTCACTCTCTTGGAAGGCAGGGGGTATGTCTAATAAACCATGGCATCTCCTAAAATTAGCATTGAGCTTGGCACAGAGTGTGTGTTTGATATTTCTTTGCTAAAAGAATGGAATGAAGTGAAAGAGGGACTGCTAAATTTACTTCTACTTGTGTTTGTGGTATCTGCTGCTATTGTTTTGATTAGTTAGTTTTTAAAATATTAGTAGTTAATAATTTCAAAAAATATTTTATTTCAGAATTTATCACCCTTTTGGCTACGGTTTATACTAACTAGATATGCTTTGATTCAACATGGTATTTTGGGGCGTCAAAATGTGGGCAATAATATTTTATAGGGATATGATAAGATTAATTATATGTGTATATACATACACACACACGTACTCATATATGAAGCGTTTAGTTTATGACCCAAGTATGATAACAGTTATTTTTATTAGGACTGCCATGGAGACTGCAGTGAGAAGAAACCTCGACTGGCTCTGCTTTTATAGTCAATTAGCTTAGAGATTTCTACTTGGGATATTCAGATAAATGATTGGAGGAAAACAAAATTACATTAATTCTAATCTCTTTGTTCTAATTCGGACATTTGTGAACCAAACCTATAATAATAAAAATTTCCATACTTTAAGAAGCCACGATGAAGACGACTGTGAGGTACAATTTTGGGCCTAAGAATCTTGTGTTTACCACCTTCTCTTGTTGCTTTCTCGACAGGCAAGCACCAGAAGCAGGATCGCAAGCTGGAACAGGGTACCAGCCATCTCAACACCCAGAACCGTGGTGCATCCGATGTTATTGGCAGAACAAAAGAGGAAGAGTATGGACTTGTGCCTCTTTTGTTCATTGCTCTTTCCCCAGAGCTTACCTTGGAGGTTTTCAATTCATATTTTTTCAATGATTGCATCACTGTTATTTAGATTTACATATTTGATGAATTCCTCCGCACTAATGCTTATAGGCTTTTATTCGATGTCCTACGATACAGCAAACGGATTTTTATTTTTAAGGTAGGAGTTGGTGGTGGTAGGAGAGAGGCGTCCACAAAGAAGATTTTTTTACCAATAGATCAAGGATAGAATGTCATTTTAAAGCACCTTGTAGAACTTGTGTTACTATTGTAAAAGTTTTTCTAAATGGCGGTGGGAGCCTGGTTGAGAGGCAGGAGGGATGAATAGGCAGAGCACAGAGGAGTTTTAGGGAAGTGAACTACTCTATATGATAATATGATGGTGGATACCTGCCATCACACACTTGTCAAAACCCATCGTAAGAACAGCACCAGGAGTGAACCTTTGCATGCTGTGGACTTTGGGTGGAAATGATGTGTCAGCGCAGGCTCCTCGATGTAACTAATGCACCGCTCTGGCAGGGGGCGTTGCTGGAGGGGAGGGGTTGTGTGTGCTGGTAGGGGGCATATGCGAAGCTCTGTATCTTTCACTCTTGCTACGAACCTAAAACTTCTCTGAAAAATAGAATCTTTTTAAAAAACAAAGTTGGGCTAATGGTAACCTCATGGTAAATCTTCCACCAAGCATTATAAAATAAAACCACTTCCCCTGGAAAAATAATAAATGAGGTCTCTTTGGCTTTCCATCTTAGGTATCATGGCTTAATCATTTCAGCGACAATGGAAATTTTTTTTTTACTTTTATTTTCCCAGAAATTGTTTCATGTTATAATAAATGCATAAAATGGTGTATGAAACTATGGTGCTTTTGGGCTGCCTAGATCCAACTATATATTACATAATTATTTTGTTTCATAATTAATTTAGAACCAAGATTTCCCAAGGTACCACACCAAGTGTTCTAAGAAATGTCAAAATTTTTCAGCAATAATCTGTTTCCTCCGTGGGGCGGCTCACTGTCTTCTGAGCATTTACACACTTTTCATTTGTTCTTCACAACCCAGAGCTTCTGGACAAGGAAGGTCTCAAACCCCCACCTGAGACATTTCTATTAATTACAAATGTTTATACAAATTTTAAAATTTGATATTAATTTTTAAAATGTACATTTTTGCACAATGATGCAATTAAAAATAAAAATAGCCTTTTGACTATTTTAATAAAATAACTTTAATTTTTAGAATGTTATTTTTTGGACTAATCTGAATGTTATCTGAAGAGTCACCACTACTGGGCCAGAGGTGGTTTCAGAGATATTTTTTACAAAAGTAGAAAAAGTTATGAAAGTGAGGCTCTAGAAATAAAATGTGTTAATAGCATCTTTGGAGAAAGCTCTAGTGGTCTGCAAGACCTTGTCAAGTGACACAGCAAAGGAACAGACCTGGCACAGTTGAAAAGTTTTTGTAAATATGTATTTTGAGGCAAGAACGAGGGGAGGTAAGGACACAGTTGCTGAAAATGACTGGGTAGAGTAAGTCTTTTGAAAGGTTGAACTTTGGATTCCTGGTGTGATGGCCCTGGAGGGAGAGCCTTTCCCCTTGTACCGTTTGCCATTATAAACCTCTACCTTACAAAGAAGCAAACAGGAAAAAGAGGAGGAATAACTCGTGTGTCGTTAGTTCTGCCTTGGAGAAGGCCCGGGGAGGCGTGGACGGATGAGCTCACGAAGAATAATCTTTGAGGTAAGGGCATAAGAGCTTCTGAGGACAGCAGCTGTTTACCCCACTGATTTTCATGGGCGTCACTGTCGATTATAAAGCATGGATGGCCCATCCACTCTCTCTCTCCTACTCGATCAGCCTGGCTGTCTGGGAGGAAGTTTGGATGGTAAATGTTGGTCACTGGTTTTGGAGAAACTGTAGAGGATTGTTTATTAGGTGGGTCTTGTTCCTTACTAGTAGCTGGGAAAGGTAGGCTACAAAGTATTTGTACAAAGTAGAACAAATACTCAGTCGGGTGCATTATAATTTCTACAACACTAAGATAAAAAGTCCTTTATTTTTTGCTTTTATGTTTTGCACTTTAGAAGACAACGAGATTCAAAGTTGACTAATTTTATAATAATTATTTCAAGTCATTGTATCATATTTTAGATGTTCTGCATTTTACCTTTTCCTGAGTGAGTTCATATTTCATAATTTTTATTATACATATTAATAGCATGGACATTTTACAATTTGTATTATGTATATTGATGGTGTGAACAACTTTATTCTGTACCATTTCATTAAAAGTGGAGTAAGAAATATAAATTCTAATGTAAGGCATAAGTGAACAAGCTTCAAAAATATTGCTTTTATTTTAATTTCCTGCTACACATCTCAGCCCAGCTGCCATGTCCCCGGGAAAACACTCCCTTAACCCAGCGGTCTAGTTCAGGTTCCATTGCTACTTGATCTGAGCGGACACTGTTTCTTTCTGCACAGCATTTATCTCATTTATACTCTCAATAGACTCTAAGCCTTATAAAAGCCAAGCCCATATCTGGTGTTGCTTACCATTATATTTCCAGACACTATCACATTGCCTGAAACTCAACACTATTTATTAAATGAATAAATAAACTACATTTCCAAAATTCAAATGAGATCATGTTCTTCTCATGTTTAAATCCCTTAGATAACCTTCCACTGTGGTCAGGATAATGTTCAAACCCCGTAACATGGCTTGTAATTCCCCTGATGCTCTGCTTCCTGGTTGTTTCCCAATCTCACTACACCAGTGTTTCCTGGGCCCCTAGCCTACACCAGGTAGTATTTGCGCAGAGGACTCCTTAAAGAACCGGACAGATACAGTGCTTACACTTGTGGAGATTATGCTTCAAGACAGACATTAAACGAGCAATGGAAATTTTGATGAACCAAATGTTATATAAGTTATAAAAGCACTCCTTGCTTCGCACTTCATGTGCTGGCCGGCCATCACAAGTTAGATTGCTTCCTAAAGGCACCACCGTCACTTCCCTTGGCTTTGCACTTATTGTTTCCTTATCGTTCTCATATTGGCACGTTTGTGTTTCCTCTGCTGACCTTTCACTACTCCTCTCACGCTCAGCTTGGCCTGGCTTGCTCTTACTAAAAATAAATTCTTTTCATTGCTGTCCCTTTTTATGAACGCACTGTACTTCCACTACCTTCACACATGCAGTTCTGAGAGTGTCTCTTACTTGACTGCATGCTCCAAGAGGGCAGGCTTGCATCTGGCTTGCTCCTGTGTCAAACACATAGTGGGTGCTCATTAAATAAGTCTGACTCAGTAAATGGATGAGTGTCAAGTGACTGGATCAGACAAGTATTACGGGAGTTCTGAGTAGAGGGTTGTTACTATGTTACAAATAAGAGTAATTTATGCAACAGTTAAGATTTCTATTTAACTAGGATTTCAGCTGTCAGCAAGCATGCTGTTATCAGGGTCTTTTCTAGCACACTCCTACCATCACCTATCCAGGCTGGATATTTTTTACACAGTTTAGAGATTCTTGAGTAAGAGCTACATTGAGGCATGTATTTTGGTGTTCCTACCCCTGACCACAGAGGGTTACATCATGTCCCAATAGGATGTGTTAAGGTAGCGAACACAGTTTTCCTGGATGCATTGAATGAGGTCATTGTCAGACTCACTTAGCCCAGCCCAATGGTCATGGAAAGAGCTCATCTTTTCTCACTGATTGAGCTTGAGAGGGTGTGGGAAACCTGAGCGCAACTTCTGAGTTATAAAAAACCACAACATCCAAAATATTGTATTTGTGGGACAGGAAGTAATGCAGCACAAACCTTGTGGATGTCAATGAGGAGTCAGAGGCAGAGGAGAGCCTGAGTGGCCCTCGGGGAATTTCTATGGAGGGCGGGAGAGATAGTTTGAAAACTTGGCTGTTTTTGTTGTTTGATTTTTCCTGTTTTTATTTTTTCTCCCTTAGCATTTAATGAGGTTCTTTTGGAAAATATCAGCTGGCCCCAAAAGTGTCATGAGGACCCAAGGGAAACTGTATGTTTTTGTGTTGTTAAAAGATTAACTGAGGTACATTATATCTTTGAAGAGTCGATTTGAGGACGGTAGTGCCATACTGAAGTGGTTAGGGGTACTCCGCCAACAGGAGTTTGGGAAAAGCTTTTATAAAGCTGATGTAGAAGCAAAGGAAGAAAATTATTGATTGGCTATAGCTTGCTTGTCTTGTTTGGGAAAGCCTCATTGGTCGTTCTTTGCTTTCGATTTCTCAACCTGCAGGCACTTGCAGGACTTGACCATGGCTTAGGTTTCGATTTGTTTACTTAGGCTACCAAGGCATTAGAGCCACTTCAGACTAATGGCCTCCTTGTTTAATTACCTTAACAGTGTTTTCTTCTGTTTGTTTTGATGTGTGTTAACAGGTCTGGTCATAATATTAAAAGGAGTGTGTTCTCTCTGGCGGGTCAAGTATAAGGGTGGCAGCCAGGACTGAGTGAGAGAATATCACATAGTAGAATAGTAACAGGAGGGCCAACTCTACCTGTTCCACCAAAGGTGATTCATTCTTAGATACTTCTGCCCTCTACTTAATGAGAAATCTAATCTGAGTCTGATAATGCAGCATGATCTGTAAAGACCACCTACTTTAGAGTTACTTCTGAGTTTAATGCATAATTTTTTTCACTGTGAAGAATGTTCCCAAGATGATGATGGTGATGATGATGAGATGAAAAATTATTGATGTGTTTAGTTACAGCTTCCATGTCTGACTTAGAGTACTTTGAACTGTTATTTATTTATTCATTTTTGACCTCAGATCTTATTACATGAACCAGCTTACTTAGGCTTCTGGTATTTGGGATAAAATTTATAAACCATTCAGAGAGAATTCTGTGTGTCATTAGTCAAAATAAATAAATAAAGGATTGTACCGTTTCCCAATATGAAGTGTATCAACTGTTCGCCAACACAAATATAAAACAGTATTCGCCTTTGGGTGACTGTTTTGCATTCAAATGCTCATAACTGTTTTAGAAAGCTTGACGCCCACACGGCAGGATCTTGCTCCTCTTTAATTTTCTCTAATTTGTGTAGTGAATAACCAAATACTCATAATGCAATTAGAAGATAATCAGGCTTGTAATTATGTTAATTGTTGGAGACTTACATCAATCCTCCAGCAAAGTGATAGGATTTCAGGGGAACTATTAATATGGCAAGAGAGTGCGGGAGAGACCAGGATGGGAGAGTGGGCAAATTGATGAACAGCTTTGACTTGTATCATTTACCAACACGGGGAAGACAATGGAGCCTTGAATGAAAGGGGCTGTCAGAGGAGACACTCAGAAAACAGGGTTTTAGACTCCAGAAAATTAGCCTCTTTTGTTGCTTTTTCCTTCCCATAAATAATCACATTGTCCACCTATATTTATCAGAAGAAGCCTAATTCAAGGAAAACACATAAATAGGTGACAGAGAAAAAGTGAGAGGGAGAGAACTACTAATCACCCTTTACCTCCACTTTCCACAAACTGAAAAAAAAGACCAAGACCTTATTACCATCTCTGCTTGAGCACTGGAAGTTTCCTTTTCCCATGTGATGGTGACCAATGGTCAGGCGATGCCTGTTGCAATCTGTCTTTAGATTGCCACTCACCTGTTACATCTGTACAGCCCGGATATTAAGCTTATTTCTAAATACAGTACATTCAAATATTAATTAGGATTTTCAAGTTTTCTTTGGAGCCCACGGGAGCTCAGCTGGATGTCTGGAGCCCGCGCTAGGCCGGTGCTCTGGCCTTCCTCACGAGCAAGAGCAGTCCAAGAAGCCTGCCTTTTGCTTCCTATCACCCACTTTCTTTCTTTTCTTTCCTTTCACCCCCGTCTGCTGTGTGGTATGGCAGGTGAAAAAGGCCTGTGGTGTGGTTTAACTGCTACTTAAAAAAGATTTACGACACCATGTATTTATTACTTCATGATGTTAAATTAAAATTACCTCAGAAAGGGGTGTGGAGAAAAGGAAACCCTGTGCACTGTTGGTGGGAATACAAATTAGTGCAGCCACTATGGAAAACAGCATGGAAGATCCTTAAAAATTAAAAATAGAGCTGCCAAATGATCCAGCAATTCCATTTCTGGGTATACGATCCAGCCATGTAATATGAAAAATAGAGACATTTATTGAAGAAGATACAAGACAAAAGAAACACTGTGCACAGGACAATGATGCCTCACTCCCCTTGAAAGCAGGCACGTTGGGACCTCACACAGTTCTCCCAGTCGCCATCAGCTGCCCCGTCATATTTTCCTCAATCTCATTGATGGTCTGAAATCTCTTCCCTTTCAAAGGTGATACTAGTTTTGAGAAAAGTCAGAAATTGAAGGGTGCCAAATCTGGGTGGTAGAGGCACTGAGTTACCTGGGTGATTTGATGTCTCACCAAAAAAGTGCACAAGACGTGATACCTGAGTGGGTGTGTTGTCATGACGAAGCTGCCAGTCACCAGTTGCCCATAGCTACAGCCTTCTGAATCATTGGAATAGTTTCTGTGGAGGAATGTTCACACTTAACATGAAATTTGATGCTGATTCTTTTCTCTACTCAGTCATTTTGAATACAACAGCTACACAGTATATGAGCACTCATCGGTGTTCTACTGCCCCCACTGACGAGTACAGTGAAGTTGTCATTGTTCACTCATGCACATTCTGGTCCACTCTCCTTGGCTGCCACTCTCCTTGGTTACATAGATGTCTCGCAACTATTCTTGTTATATTAACAATGGCTGGACTTTTTCCAGACAGACCTCATGGAAGTGAAGTCATTATCTCAAAGAGATATTTGCACCTTCATGTTTATTGCATTATTATCAAAATACCCAAAACATAGAAACAACCTAAGTGTTCATCAATGGATAAATAGATAAAAAAGATGTGTGATATGTATATATATAAAAAAGCTGTATTCAGCCATGAAAAAGAAGGAAATCCTGTAATTTGCAACAATATAAATGAACCTCAAGGGCATTATGTCAAAAGTGGAATAAGTCAGACAGAAAATGATAAATATTGTATAATATCAGTTATATGAGGAATTAAAAAAAACTGAACTCTTAAAAACAGAAAATGAGTTGGTAGTTGCCAGCAATGTGAGGTGAGGAATACACAAAAATGCACAAATTTCCAGTTGTGAGATGAATAAATACTGTATAGATGGTGAGTATAGTTAGCAATACTGTATTATATATTTGACAGTTACTTAGAGAGTAGAACTTAAGTGTTCTGATCACTAGAAAAAAATTTGTGATTATCTGAGGTGATAGATGTTAACTAATTATGGTAGTAATTATTTCACGGTACATGCATATATCAAATCATTATGTTGTACAACTTAAAATAATACAATGTTTTCCATTGAATCTTAATAAAATGGGAAAAAAGAATAAAGGGGAAAAAAAGACCTCAGGTCATATATTAGGTATGGTGAATTCGGTCAGGACTGATGCTAAATTATATTTAATCATCATCAGTTTCCTTGGTCAAGAGATGGAAAAAGATTTCCTCAGAAGGTTTTGCTTATTACTGAAAATAAAGGACAGGAGAACTTCTGAGCAGGGTTCAGTTGAATGCCACCTATCAATTATAATTAAGGGTAGTTGACAGACTTCTTTCTTTTCAAATGCATGGAGACAAAAATGACCCTATGCAACAAAAGTAGGGCCATAACATTCAAATCTCCCCCGTTGCTATTCAGTATGAATACAAACAAATACTCATTTCCGTCATGGCTTATGTTTTATATCCTTAATGTCAAAATCAAGTGAAAAATTTCAGCTTGTAGTTCAGCACATATTTATTGCTTCTTGGTTGTTTGGGAAACATATTGGAAATATGCATAATTAAACTGTGAGAATGCTATAAGCTGAGGTAAATAAGGTGCCTTTCAAAATATTTACTAATTTTCTGCTACATTTTTTATTGTTAACCATTCACACAAACACAGATTCTTAGAGGTTATGAAAATTTGAGTCATTAAAATGACCCACATGATTAGATTCTATCGAATTCTATTAGATTCTGGAAAGTCAGAAACGAAAATAAATGCTGAACACAGAACTATTGTATAGGAAGTAGTTTCTTGGAAGGTGTCAGTCTACAGGCGATTTACTTGGAAATATGAGGATATTGCTATCATTAATAAAAGAGTAACCACCAGTTACTAATACTTAAGAATAAATGAGGGATTTGAAAAAAGGCCAAATTTCATGAAATGGAATGATAGGAAAATATATTACTCATAGAAACTAGAAACTTTCCCTGTAACTTATTTATGTTTGGCAAATTGTCCAAAAACCTAATTAGACAAGCTGATGTTCTTGGAAGAAATCTCAGACTAGCTCATTACATTAACTCAATAAATTTGTTCTTTCAGAAATCCCCAAGTAGGCAACTAATCATAGAGAGAGTTTCATGCTTTTTCTTGTTCTTTAATTTCAGCTTCTGTTATTGGTTAGAATTTTATTTTTACTGAGCACAGAAGTAATTGACCTAGAAAAATATATTGCACTTATAAACCATCACTTCAAATCAGATGCAGATTTGGGGATAATTCAGTTAACATTCTACTCTGATTTCTCATTAATAGAAAAATCTGAATTCCATCCCCAAATCTCTTTAGTTTATAATGTAAAAATAGAATTTATGATAACATTGTTACAAAATGAAAGAAAGGTTTTTAATCCTAAAAACTGTACTCTTTAAGATTTAAATTGTTTTATAAACTTTTTTCTTTCAGTTCCTCTCAAGGAACAATGGATGTACTGCTTTGGGGACGAGGAATCTCGGTGGTTGTGGTCAAGCTCATAATGAACCAAGGGTTCACATTGTAACCACCTGGAGGCAAATATGCACTATTCTTAGTAACTTTCCTGTGTAAGTTTGATGGATGATAGTATTTTCTGTATTAAAGTATCACATTTTAGGCCAATTAGTTTCATAAAATATTATAAGAAAAAATTAAACAATACTTTGCTTCAAGAACGTGTATGAATGGCCAGGGCCATGGACAACAGTGTGAGGGCTGACTGTGGGAGTCGGGGGGCCATGGACAACAGTGTGAGGGCTGACTGTGGGAGTCGGGGGCTGGGCAGAGGAGGGAAAAGGGGGAGAATTGGGACACCTGTAATAGAATAACTATAAAAATGATTAACAAATACTTTGCTTTTGTATTTTTTCCTCTCTCTTACCAATGTTTTTTTTTTTTTTTTTTAATGTTCCAGTGTCCCCCATAATTAACAAATTTAAGTCTGTGCAGATTTTTCCCAAATTGCATCCAGGTTTCTATAAACTCTGTAGCAAGATTTTAACTTATCCCACTTCATGCTGATTTATTTGCTTATATGTTAAAATACTTCAAGTGAGTGATTAATGCAATGGAGAATAGCTAACACCTATATTTAAAGTTTAAAAGATTATTAGGCCCAGGCATCCTAAGAGTATTAAAAATCTGAAGTACAGTGGCTAGACATGAACAATGCAATTACTTAAGAACTAGTGTTTTCCAAAATCAAGCTGATGGCTCTGGACAGGGACATTCAAAACATGTTTTAAAAGTAAATATGCCAGCTGTGAAACCTGAAGTCTTCTGTGAAAACTATAGAAAGAAGTGTCTTAAAGTGTGACTAAATTATTTAAGGCTTGTTCCTTTTGAAATTTCATTTGTAACCCTAGATGATATTAATAGCCAAGAGATAAAGAGTTGAAAATGAGTGTACGCTATTTCTATGTTTTAAAAAAAATCTAGTAGTATGTTTGTGTACTAACAGGAAAATATTTTGGTTTATAAAAAACCAAAAAGATATGAGAGAAATTAAGGATTTTTTCCAAGTTTAATAACTATAATAATTTATTCTGGTTAATAGATGGCTCAAAGTTGACTTAAAGGATGTGGATTACTGAAGGAGAGAGAATGTCAACTTCTCTAATGGGATGAGAATATGAGTCAAATATATGGTTTCCACTTACAGAGTAAAAATTGTTTTCAAGGAAAAAATGTAGAAATAGTAAAAAAAGGTTTGAAGAGATTTAGATAAACTGTGTGTGTGTGTGTGTGTGTGTGTGTGTGTAGGATTTAAAGAGTATTATAAGCACAGAACTATAGCTGAAATTTTGCCTTCAAATAAATCTTTGATCAAAGGAGCTTGGTAGTTAGTGTTCATATGATCATAGAGGTGAAGATATTAAAAAGTGAGAGAGATTTAAAAAATATACAGTAATGTAAACTCATTAAACACAGAGTCGATGATGTTGGGAGGATATAAATACTAAATGAGGAATTTATTACAAAAGGGGTAAATGAAACTATTAAAAAATATGAGTTTAAACCAAAAATATGCCATAAGATGGAAATAAACCATATGTACCAACACTGCATATAAATGCTTATATAAATAAACCAAATATGGCACTTTACTTCACAAAAATGCAGAATATGTCATTTTGCAAATGGCATTATAGCTATGGAAAGGTGGAAAGGTGTACCCTCTCCTTTTCAGAAGTATGTGGTATAAAATAACAGACTAATTGTAATCACTTACACATTTGTCAGTTACATTAAAACCAAATGAATGTTGGGTCACAAAAATTTATGTTTTATAGGAGTGACAATAAATCTAAGTTATTTATGACTTATTTAATTCAAATTGCCAAATGATACCTATAGAGAAATTATAAGTAAATCAGAAACTAAGAAAATAATTAAACCATCAAGTTATGATGACACCTTTGGGGAGGACGGATTGACAAACAAGCATTGGTTCATTTGACAGATTCCTTTAAAGGTACTGAAGAGAAAAGTGTCCTTATGGTTATTTAAATTAATATTTTAATTATTATTTTTGTTAAAGACTATACTATAACTGGTGTGAAATAAAAAATCCATAAAGAATTTTGATTAAACACACTGAAATTGTTTCTCCAGTTAATATAGGAACTGAATTAGAATTTATTGCAGATAAAAATGTCACTTTAGATATGTAATAACTCCTGTGGAATCAAATGAATGGTAATATCTCAAATAGATGATAAAAGATTAAGTCCATTTTACATAATAACTCATATAATTTAGAAAGCAATTGACTGGGTGGAAAAGGGCTCTGTTCCTAACACCCCTGATTTTCCTGTAAATGGAACAGAGTGCTGGTGCAAATATAATCCCAAACAGTGAGGAACTCTATTGCTCCTCAAAACTATTTTACTTTTCAATGAGTCATGATTTGTAAAAGAAACTCTCAATCAAATTTTCATCTCCAGGATTTCAAGTACACTAAATCACCTTTCTATTACCTCTAGGTATATATATATTTTTCCTATTTTTAATATCCCTAAACAAGTTCATCTTAACCATTAACCTTAATTTTTAGATTTATAAAGGGTCTCCATGCTCTTAATCTCACCTAAGGTCAGTTCAGTACAAATAACCTTTTTTAAAAGGAAAAAATAATGACTTGGAAGTTTAGAACAAGTTTAGATTCACAGAAAAATTTCAGAGAAATCAGAGAGTTTCTACATCCCTGGCACCCAGCTTCCCTTGTTATTAATGTATTAATGTGGCACATTTTTTACCATTAGTGAGGCCATATTGAGACATTATTATTACCCGGAGTCTATTGTTTATTCAAATTTCCTGAGTTCTTGTTCTCCTTCAGCATCCCATACAGGAGTCTACATTCCGCTTAGTCATCACAGTTCCTTGAGCTCTTCTTGGCTAAGAGTTTCTTAGACTTTCCTTATTTTGATAACCTTGGCAGTTTTGAGGCATACTGGTTAGGTTTTGTAGCATGCCCTTGGCTGCAATTTGGCTGATTTTTAATTAATGAATAATCTCCTTTTGCAATTCTCATTTACCTCTGATTTCTCCTCAAAGCCATCACAGATCTTTGCTGTGTACAAGCAGGTTCTTCAGGAGAATGTCATCGCTCACAGGTTTTCACTTAAGTCTTCCATGCGTGTAAGGGGATACTTTCTCTCCCTGAGAGGGAACCTCTGCATGTATTACTGAGATAGGGTATGTGGCCAAACAGCTGTAAGTGGTAAGGGCTACAAGGGCTAGCAAGGAGATAGTAAGACCAAGCCCCAATGGATTTATGGCTTAGAACTGGCAGAAGACCAGCATAATTCAACATGGCAACTAATTTCATTTTGTGGTAATCCCTAGCTTCATTATATACTCATGGTAGTATATTAGCATATTAAACGACTCACCCATGCAGCCCAGATTGGAACAGAAAACACATATAAGGGTACGCCATGGCCACTGGGGCTCTTTTAAGAAGTCTGCACCCCTTTCCCAGAAAAATCTTGAATATTCCTTTCCTTTATTGATTACTCTGCCCCTTGAGGAAATGAATCTCAGTAAAGAAGTAAATCCCACTGGAGAGGGGCTGCTCTCTCTGTGGAGTTAGCCATTCTCTGTCTCACTGCTTCACAAATAATCTCTATGTCACCTCAAACTCTACGTTAGCTCACGTCTGAATTCTTTCCTGCTCAAGCCAAGAACGCACAGTGGCGTGTGGGCATTCGGGTCCCTGGACCCCTGAAATGGCTGAATCATCACGGACTACTTCTAGGAGTGAGAATGACCAAGTACTCTGTCTACCTTGGGCATTATGTCCTGTTGTCTTTATTATAGATTTCATGGCCCCACTTCATGCACTCTGCTGCAAGCTAGTTTAAGACATAGGGGAGAGGAGCTTAATGTTATACAAATCAAGGTTACCTAAAATCACACAATAAATAGAAAAAATGAACAATATTTTAACTTTTCATCATATGGTCAGAAGTATTTCTAGTGGTTGGCACTTATATTTAACAAAAATCCATTTCTGAGTAATGTTATCATTTTCTCCTTTAACAGGATGTAGTATTTTTCTAACAGTCTCATTCCTTATGAAATAAAATCCTTTAAATAGCCAACTACTCAGCACATAATGGACATTTAATAAGTGTTTACTAAATGATAACTAATTGAATAAATAGTGAATAATTTGTTGTTGATTCATATGACCTTGGACAAATTTTATTCATAGAT
Source organism: Micronycteris hirsuta (assembly GCA_004026765.1). Taxonomy (NCBI): domain Eukaryota; kingdom Metazoa; phylum Chordata; class Mammalia; order Chiroptera; family Phyllostomidae; genus Micronycteris; species Micronycteris hirsuta. Next base: position 33,635 of record PVJI01007121.1, read on the forward strand.
CATTGGATTCTTTTTTTTTTTTTTGTAAGAAGGAAAGGAACTATTTATTCAAAAGTTATTCAAGTTCAGAGTAATGGTGGATTGTCACTGTTAAAAATCCCAAATTTCTTTTAAAACACCCACAAGCCACATATACGGTCCTTCCTTCCCCCCCTTTGCCCAACCAGGCCAGTCAGGGGTGTGTATCTCGGGAAAAAGAAATAGAAGTCTCTAGCTCGGCTAGACTTCTGGCTCCTCCCCATAATCCATGCTTGGCTGGGCAGGCCTCCCTCGGCTCCCAGCACCATCAGCTGTGTCTCTGCTGCGATCTCCAGTTCTTACTCCAAAACCACATGACACCTTCTCATGGCCCACCAGCAAGGGTCCTTTCACCCCTTTTCTTCCCGCATGGTCTCACATTGTCCTCCCTCATCGTCCCTCTTATTGTCTCATTCTTTTAAACTGCTCAGAGAGAGAGAGAGAGCTCTGCAGGGCTGCTACATCCTGCTGTTCTGCTTCCTACACCACGTGGTCAAGGGGGCCCCCTCTCGGCTCCCAAAACCCTGCAGTTAAGCCCCAGCATGGCTGCCACACCTGGGTTTAAATCCTGGCACGAATCTTCCTCTGTAAACGCATTTCTGACTCCTCCCAGAATTGACCACTCCTGCTAGCTCTCCTGCAGTTTCACCCTTTCTTGGTTGCCATAGTTAGTCCAGGCAGGCTTGGCCCCATAAGAGTGAACCATTTCCAAGCCCTCACGCAGGCGCTGTAACCAGGGGAGCTGCCTCCTTGTTAGAGCATGGGTTTAAATCACACCCATCTCTCAAGCTAGCCTGCTGTTGCTATGCAAAATAACTGTTTTTGCATATCAGGTATGAAGCTGGCCAGATATTGATTCTTACTTTGTGAAAAACACTGTGATAGGTGGATTAAGTGAAGCAAAGATGAAAAATCTTGAAACAATGTAGCTGCTTGTGCTTTCTTTGGGTTTTTTCCTGATCTGTCAGTCCATCCTCACCTTTTCCCTTTTTTTTTCAAAGTTAAACATTTTTTTCATTTTTATGCTGTTATACAGTCATCCCACTTTTTCATCCTTTGTCCCCTGCCCCTTTCCACCCCCCATTTCCACAGTCAATCCCTCACCATTGTTCATATCCGTGGTTCGTGCATATATGTTTGATCTTCCTTTCATTTTCTTCTAACCAGTCTCACTCTCCCTCCTCCTCTTCTATAGCTGTCAATCTGTTCCGAGTTTCTGTGCCTCTGGTTCTATTTTGCCATTAGTTTATTTCGTTCACTAGGTTCCAGTTATAAATGAGATCATATGGTATTTGCCCTTCATTGACTGCCTTATGTCACTTAGCATAATAGTCTCCAGTTCCATTCATCCTGCCTCCGAAAGGAAGAATTCCTTCTTTTTTTACTGCTGTGTAGTATTCCATTGTGTAAATGTACTATAGTGTTTTTATCTACTCAACTACTGATGGGCACATAGGCTGTTTCCAAATCTTGGCTCTTGTAAATAATGCTGCTAGGAACATAGGGGTGCACATATTCTTTTGAATTGGTGTTTCAAGATTCTTAGGATATGTTCCCAGAGGTAGAATTGCTGGGTCAAAAGGCAGTTCAGTTTTTAACTTTTGAGGAAACTCCATACTGTTTTCTACAATGGCTGCACTAGTCTTCCTTCCCACCAACAGTGTGTGAAGGTTCCCTTTTCTCCACATCCTTGCCATCACTTGTTTTTTGTTGATTTATCAGTGATAGTTATTTTGGCGGGCGTGAGGTGGTACCTCATTGTGATTTAGTTTGCGCCTCTGATGACCGACGGTGTTGACGTTTTTTCGTATGTCTGTGATAGAAACCTGACACTAAGATTATGGGCTAGGGGATCCGTATGCTTTTCTGTTTTCATCTTGGCAAAATATTTAACCTCTCTGAGCCTCAGTTTCATTTTGTATAAAATGAAAACTTTATTGTGAGAATTATATGAAGTAAAATATAAGAAGGGCCACGTCCAAAACTCTGACCTTGGCATATGCTCCTTCATATCAAGTTTTCCTCTGCTTTGCCCTCCATTCTTTTCTCAAGTCCTCTTATTTCCCCAAGTGTTTTTATCTCCCTTCCATATTTTTGTCTCACTCTAAACCTTATTTTCATCCAATCATTACACATTATTACTCTTTTGTCCGTTGCCACGGCATGTTTGCTTCCATTTCCTGTGTCCTTTATCGTGATATCAGCCTGTGTTTGCATCTCAAGGTTTGTGTTTTTGCTTTTCAAATACAGTAAAACAAACATAATCCAGCAGCAAACTCGGAGTGTAGGGTAATAAATGAAGCCATTGAATATAGCTGTCAGAGGAGTGAACTTTCAGGTGAATTGTAGTGGCAGAAATCAGAGTGTGGAGGCCCAATAAGTGACCAAAGAGTACAGAAATGCAAGTGGACATTGTGGATTATGTTTTAAAGATTACCAGAGAAAAAATAAAGAAAGGTGTTATGAAAAGTCCCTAATGAATGAGAGTATATAAGGGAGTGAGCCAAGAAAGGAAAGTTAAACCAGGCAAGGTTTATTTGAGAGAAGGGAGTGTAACAAGGAGAAAAAAATGTTACACAATGTATGAAGAGAGAAAGTTAATTACTCATTCTAGAAGTTTTTATCGAAAAGTCCAGAACGCAAGTGGAATCAACTCCTACCTGCCTCAGGTTCTTTTTTTTTTTTTAATTACAAAATGTACAGAAAAGTAGAAAAATGTTTAAATTTAAAAGGGGAGAACAGTCCATTCATTGTAATTTTTCTCTTTCATTGGAAAATTTATATAAAATACAAAAACAAATAAAATATATATGAATAGTTTAATGAGTGGTCCGTGTACTTTGAGAAATATCTTTGACTGCCACGCAGGAGCCCTCCTGCTCTCTTTTCCACTTGTAAGTACCTCTCTTCCTCCAGAGATTTCCAGTTTTTTCTTGTCATTATTATTTTCTTGCCTTTTGTTTTGTTTTATTTTTATTTCTTTCTGTATGTGTATTTGTTTACTTTTGTTATGAAAAGAAACATTTAATTTTAATATTTAATTATGTAAAGAAAATAAATGATGAATATAAAGTAAAAATTTGTGACATTTCTTCATCCCTTAGCACAGATATTAATAATTTAATTTCACATGACAAATTCAAGTTACTTTTCCATTCTAAATAATAGTAAAACAATAAGAGTTATTCTTACTGATTATTATCTGCTAGGCCTTGTTCTAAGTAGGTAGTTAAGTGCTACTATCTTTTTGCTTTTTCGGTAATTTTACTGTAGTAAAATATGTATAAAATTTACCATCTTAACTATATTTTAAGTGTACAATTCAGTGACATTTAGTACATTCGCAAGGTTGTGCAGCCAATACCACTATCCATTCCCAGAACTGTTTTGTTATCCAAACAAAAATTCTGTACCAATTAAATAATGGCTGTTGTAATAATCCCCATTCCCGTCAGCCCCTAGTAATGGCTATTGTTCTTTCTGTCTCTATGAATTTGCCTACTTTAGATACCTCATGCAAGTAGAATCATATACTATTTGCCCTTTGGCGTCTGGCTTACTTTGCTTAGAATAATATATTTTTTACTTTAAACAACTTTTTATTTTTTACTTACAGTTGAAATACAATACTGTATCTGGTTCAGGTGTACAACCCAGTTATTGGACATTATATGACTTACAAAGTGATGGATAACTCTAGTATCCAGCTGACACCGTGCATAGTCATTACAGTATTATTGACCATAGTCCCTATGCTGTACTTTACATCCCTGTGACTATTCTGTAACTACCAATTTGTGCTTCTTAATCCCTTCATCTTTGTCACTCAGTGAACCACCCCCCCACCAACCCTTCTGGCAACTGTCAAAATGTTCACTGTATCTTTGAGTGTGTTTCTGTTCTGCTTGTGCCTTCCTAGGGGTTGCCCGGCATGAGCTACAAAGTGATCTGCAGATGGCTGCTACTTGTGCTGGGCTTGGAGGTGCCCAGGAGATGCCCAGCTGTGAACCAAGGCTGGCTGCTGCCAGTGCCTGGCCTGGGACCACTTAATGAGAGGTACATAGCACACTGAAGCCAGATGCTGCTGGTCTGAGGGATTTGGGGGAAGTCTGAAGCACTAGCTAAGATAGGCAGTTTGTATGGAAAAGCCACTGGAGAGGATTTGGGTTGGGCTGGAAATTCAGGTGGGGTAGGTCTCAGGAGATCACCAGGGCTGAGTAAACTGTGTTAGTCAGGTCGATGGGACTCAGATATGGAGCCTGCTCTGTGGGGAAGGAACAACGGCCTCTGCCAGCACTTCTGTCTGGGAGAAAGCTGCCCCTCCAGTTCTACCTGCCCCCCTTACCACGAAATTCACTTCCTTCCTATATGTCCCTGGTGCCTTTTGAGCTGCTGCTCCAGTGCTGGAGCTCAGAGGAAGTGAGTCCAAGTAAATACGTGCAGGGGCTCTTTCAGAGGAACTGCCTTGGACTCCAGGGCCTTCCATTTTCCTCAGCCTCAATCCTGTACTTCACTGTGAGATGTTATGGGAACTTCTCTTCCCAGCACTGGGCCCTGGGCTGGAGGGACTGGTGTGGGGTGGAACCCCTCATGCATCAGGGGAACCTCTGCATTCAAGGTGTTCTTCCAGATTTTTATCTGCTACACGTGGGTGTGGGATTAGCTTGTTACACATCTCTGCCTCTCTTACCAGTGCCAGTGTGGCTTCTTTCTATCCTTAGTTGTACGACTTCTATTCAGCTAGCTTTTAGGTGGTTCTGAATGACGGTTGTTCTGTAGTTCAGTTGTAATTTTGGTGTGGCCGTGGGAGGATTCAAGTGCCGCATTGATCTATGCTGCCATCTAGACTGGAACCCGTTTTCTTGCCTTTTAAAATACTGTTTACAACTATTTAAACATCCTTAAACAATATGCTTTAGTTTTGAGAGATTTTGAACTATGTAACATTGGAGCCAAATATATACATTCACGTTTTTTATTTCTTTCATGCATCATTACACCTGTGAGATTTATTTATTTTGTTGAATGCAGTTGTAGCTCATTCATTTGCATTGATGCACAATATTTCTTTGTCCAGTATTAGCACAATTTATTTATAATTTCTTTTTTATTGTTGTTCAATTACAGTTGTCCCCATTTTCCCCCATTGCTCTTCACCTGCCCTGCCCACCCCTGCCTCCCACATTCAGTGCGCCCCTCCCCTGCTGTCTTTGTCCATGGGTCCTTTATCCATGTCTCTCCAGGAGCCTCGCCCTTCTTTCCCTGTTATCCAATTCTCATGTCAGTGGCTGTTTGGGTTTTTGGTAGAATTTGGTATTATAAGCATGCTGCCATGGAAATTCTTGTACCTGCCTCTGGGCCCCCGTGTGTCTATTACTTTAGGTTCTTTTCCTATGTGCAAAAGTAATAGGAATAAAGAAAATATTTTAAAAATATTATAAAAAAACAAAAGTGATAAGACTTATGAAATGTGAATCTTAACTTTTGCTGGATAATGCTGAATTTTCTTCTGTGGTGGTTATGCTGATGCACCCATATATTATCAGTGTCTGAGAATTTTCAGACTTTGGTTTCAATTTGTATTGACCCAATTACTAATAAAATTGAACACAGTATCATGCAATGGCCATTTGAATATCATCTTTTGTGAAGTGCCTGTTCCAGTGTTTTGGCCATTTATTTATTTGTGTAAGTCTCCATATATTCCAGATATACTACCCTTTTTGCATTTTTTATTGTAAATAGCTTCTCTCCATGTGCCTTTTTTTCTTACTCTCTATTTGGTGATTTTGGTAAACAATTTTTTTTAGGTTTAATGTTTTAGAGTTTACCATTACAGTTCATGTCCATACACTGATTTCATGTATTGTCTCACATTTATTTTTATAATCTTATAGATATTTTAAGGTTTATGTCTTTAATGCATGTAGAATTCTCTTGTAATTGCAATGAGGTAAAAGCCTAATTTAATTTGTTTATTATTTCTTGGTAATTTTTGACCTTCTTTATCTTAGTATACATATTTAGAAGCAAATTTATGTTTCATAAAATGCCTTTTGAAATCTGATAAAGTTTTAAGACATTCATAATTAATTTGGGAAAAACTGATACTTTTAAAATATTGAGTTTTCTAATCATAAACACGGAGCATCTCTCCAAATACATAGATTTTCCTTAATGATTCCCAAGAAGGTATTATAATTTTTTCTATGTATATCTTGCAGGTCTCTGTGAGATTTATTTGGTACTTAGTAGTTTATTGAAACTAATATATAAAATGAGGGAAACTAAGTATCTTTTTAAAAATATTTACTCACATATTCACTAATTTTGTGATCTTTACTTTTTCTTGAATTTCAATTTTTCCATATGGTATCATTTTCCACTGTCTAAAATATATACTTTATAATTTTCCTTAATGAAATCTTCAAGTGACAATCTCAGTTTAACATAAAATGCATTAATTTCACATACATTCTTTAAAAATATTTTAACTGGGGGTCAAGAAATCTTTGATTCTCCCGCAGATTCCGTTTTACTCCCTTGCAGTTATTACTGAAGCTCTTCGAAGTATCACCCTTCAGTTTCGTTATCACTATTTTCAATGCTATTAAAAAGTATTGTCTGTTTTTTTAAAAATATGTGCATGACCTTTGGTGTTTGGTGGTTTCACTGGAATGCATCTAAGATTATATATATTTTTAAAATCTTGCTAATGTTTTTTTAGAAAAATCTATGGATTGGTGTTTTTCTTTTTATTTTACTTTAAAAAAAGATTTTATTAATTTATTTTTAGAGAGAGGGGAAGGGAGGGAGAAAGAGAGAAACATCCATGTGTGAGAGATACATCGACCAGTTGCCTCCCACACTCACCCAAGTGGGGACCTGGCCCGCAACCCAGGCATAAGCCCTGACCGGGAATTGAACTGATGACCTTTCCATTTGCAGGATGATGATGTCCCACTGAGCCACACCGGTCAGGGCTGGATTGGTGTTTTTCATTAGTTATGAAAAATTCTCGTCCCATGCCTCTCAAAATACTACTTTAATACTTCCCCCTCCTTTTGTCCTTTCCTCTTTCTCCCCTCCCCTTTTTTCTTTCTTCTTCTCATTCTCTTCCTTCTTTCATTCTCTTTCTGTTTGTCTGTTTGTCTCTCTCTCTCTCTGTCTTCTCTTTGTCAAACTGCAGCCATAGTATGTTAGATAAAAAGTATTTCATGTTTATAATAAGAAAATTCAATATTGTTAAAAGTCAGTTCTAAATTCTCCTATAGATTCAATGAAATGTCAATCAAAATCCTAAGAAGTTATTTTGTAATTATTGAAAAACTGACTTAAAATACATATAGAAATGCTGAAGACCAAGAATAGCCAACACAATACTGAAGAATAAAAAAAACTGGAGAACATTATCCAATTTTAATACTATTAAGTTACAACAGTCAAGGCAAGGTTATACTGGCAAAGCAATAGACACATAGAACAATGGTACAGAATACAGAGCCCAGAAATTGACCCATATAAATATAGCCAATTGGTCTTTGTCAAAGGAGCATAGGCACTTCAATGGGAAAGGATAGTTTTAAAAATTGGAGCTGGAATAATTTCACCCAACTTTGGTGCCAAGATAATCTTTCCTTTAATCTATCATGCGTATGCAGTTGTGTGTATACTTCTGGTATCCTTTTACCTCAAGCATTTAGCACTTTGAAAATCCTGCATAGCAAAAAGAGATTTTCCTATAAACTTCTTATTTTGCATGCCCACTGAACTTTTTCTTCTATCTGTCTCACCTGATGAGGTAGCCAAATGGAAGCTTCAGTTTTTAGGGATCTGCAAATTCTTCAGGAACGTGGCTTCAGTGTTTTGGTGATCTGCATCTCTCCGTGTGTCCCTTAACCTCCTTATACTTAGCTCAGTGGTACTTTACTCTTCTATGGAAATTTTCTTGCTTTTGGGAGGATACTTTTAGGATTTTATACTATGCTTTAGTTTCCAGAGGGATATGTGGCTTGATAACCTGGTCCATGGTAATAAAACACTAACCCACAATTTATTTCTTAGCAAATCTTCGGGTGTTTATTTTGTTCCCAACACTGTTTTAGTTGCTGGAGAAGTGGTCCTGAAAGAGACAATAACCTTTGTTTTTGCTCACAAATTTATATATGATCAACAAAGACCAAAAATTTAAAAAAAATTAACTTCAGATATCATGGTTAGATGATATCAGACTTATTAGGCCACTAGAATTCAAGGACATTTCATGAATATGTATGGATGGATGTGGGATTGGCGAGCTCAGTACTCTTGGGAGTTATTCATTATGAATGACAGGATTTCTAAGCAATAATATGGGTGCAAGTAAATTTAAATAGTATGATTTAAAATAAATTAAATCAGTATAATTGATAATTTTCCTACTAGGAAAATTTTTGGCTACTCAGGAATAAGAAGTAGAAAAAAGAAGCTTTTACTGCTTTACGTGGTGGTATGACATATACATCTCACCTCAAAACATTTTGAGTGCAGAGCTAGCTGATAAAATGCTTTTTTATTTACAATGCCACACATAAATATCTTTTAAATTGTATAACACCAACTGTTCTAAATTTTTATTAATTACTTTCTTCCTTTGTTAACACAGATTGTTACAGGTGAAAATATGTGGGTTTCAGTGAAGATATAATAATACTTACTAACTTTATTAATCCTTCAAACACCAACTTTTGTTGATTTTTCATGTTGTATTTTAGTATTTCTATTACACTGATTTTTTCCTATTATTTTTATTATTTTCTTTCTACTTTCTTTTACTTTTCTTTTATTGGTGTGAAATCATAGATTATTGATTTTCAACATTTTTTTCTAAATTTGCTTTTCAAAAGCTGTAATTTTAGTCTAAAAATTCTAGCTGCATTTTATAAGTGTTGAAATACGATATTTTTATCATTTAGTTAAGAATATTTTCTAATTTTTCCCTGGCTGGTGTGGCTCAGGGGGTTGAGTGCTGGCCTGCAAACTAAAGGGTTGCCAGTTCAATTCCCAGTCAGGGTATGTGCCTGGGTTGCAGGCCAGGTCCCCAGCACGGGGCACGTGAGAGGCAACCATACATTGATGTTTCTCTCCCTCTCTTTCTCCCACCTTCCCCCCTCTTTAAAAATAAATAAATGAAAATCTTTAAAAATATTTTCTAATTTTTCTGTGATTCTTTTTGATTTGTGTATTACTTAGACAATGGCTGCTTAATTGCTAATGGTGATTTTCTAGTTTTCTCTCATTAATTGCCCATTTAATCTCTCTATTGGCATTGTACCTACTTTGAGTGAAGTCAATCCTTTGAAATTTTTAAAGCTTCTTGTATAATGCAGTATGTGATGAACTTGGTAAATATTTCATGTATAGATAAAATATGTGTTTTGCGGTTGGTAAAAGCAATATTGTATATATTTCAATTAACTCATTTGTTAATTAAATTTTCTGTTGATTTATATCTTTTTATCTTTCTTTTCTATCAGATATTGAGAATGTTTTGTCTCTCACTATGAGTATGGATTTATCTACTTTTTTTTTTTAAAGATTTGCAGTCTTTTTATTTTTTTAAGATTTTTCTTTCTTTCTTTATTTTTAGAGAGAGGAGAAGGGAGAGAGAAAGAGCAATGTATGGTTGCCTCTCACATGGCCCTCACTGGGGACCTGGCCTGCAATCCAGGCATGTGCCCCATCTAGGAATTGAATCGGGACCTTTTGGTTCTCAGCCTGCGCTCAATCCACTGAGCTACACCAGCCGGGCTCTACTTTTTTAAATTTATTAATTTTGTTGCAAATACAAGGTCTGTTCAAGAAAAGTCCAGACATTGTTAATATTCGGAGAACAGTTTGCATGACATGGGTGTAACCTGGCAGCCAAGGCAGTGGACTGGAATGCACATGTGTAAACAATGATGACTTCACTGTACTAGTCAGTAGGAGAGGTAGATGCTATAGGGTGAGCACGCATACTATATGGCAGTTGCATTCAAAATGACTGCGGAAATTGAGCAATCAATCTGCATCAAATTTTGCTTTAAGCTTGAGCATTCCTCCACAGAAACTATTTGGATGATTCAGAAGGCTGCAGCTTTGGGCAACTGGTGATTGGCAACTTCATCATGACAATGCACCTGCTCATGCATCATGTCTTGTACAGAGATTTTTGGTGAGACATCACATCAGCCAGGTGACTCAGCCATCCTACAGCCCAAATTTGGCACCTGTAACGTCTGGCTTTTCTTCCCAAAACCAAAATCTCTTTTCAAAGGGAAGAGATTTCAGACTGTCAGTGAGATTCAGGAAAATACAATGGGGCAGCTGATGGCGATTGGGAGAACTGTGTGAAGTCCCAAGGTGCCTCCTTTGAAGGCGACCGAAGCATCATTGTCCTGTGTACAATGTTTCTTGCATCTTGTATTTTCAATAAATCTCTCTATTTTTCGTATTACACAACCGGATATTTTCTGGAAAGATCTTGTATTTTCACGTTATTGAGTGTATATTGATTTTAAATGATATAACTTTCTGATGGATTGATGATCTTATCATTATGAAATACTTCTTTTTCTCACTAGAAATGCTTTCTGTGTTAAAATATGCTGTGAAGTTAATATAAAAATAGATTTCTCTTGTTTAGTGTTGTCACTGTATCTATTACTATTTTCCATCTCTTTGCTTTTAAATAGGTTGTTTTTTTATATTATATTTAAGATGTTTCTAAGTAACATTTGTTTTTATTTTAATTTAATGTATCTTAATTTAAATTTTAAAAGTAGGAATCATGTTCCTTCTTTTAGTATAGTTTTGCTTCTTATTCTTAGCAGAATCTTATATTTTATTTATTCAAAAACATTCTTATTTCCATATTTTTATTGAAAACTTAGCTCCCTGTCTAATTGTTCTTCTTGGAAACGATCTTATATTTTTCTCTTGCTTCTTTATCTCTTGTGTCTGTCTCATGTCATTATGTCTATGCCTCTGTCTTCCTCCCCACCCCCCAATCTATCAGCAATCATGCCATGATATGTCAAGTGGAGTCTTTTTGTGTTTGTCTTACTGATGGTTACAGAGATTCTTGAATCTGGACTTGATATCCCTCAACAATTTGGAGAAACAATTTTTGCCATTATTTCTTCACTCTACTATAAAAGCCACTTTAGATACTGAACACTTTATTTTTTTAATCACCATTTGCTTCTCTTTCATTTTTAATTTTTGGTGAAATTCTCTCTTTATTTTTATTCACAATTTTCTATATTTTATTTACTATATCAAGATCAGGCATAGCTATTTAAATATTCTTGACTGTTAACTTTAGTATCTAGATCACTTTTAATAGTATTTCTATTGCCGTTTTTTATTTCTGTTGATTCATTTTGCTCAATCCTTTGGCACATAAAATTACAAAGGCTCCAGATAACATAGAACATCTCTTTCTTTGCTCAAATGATGATCCGATCGGGGTTGTGTGAGCCAAGCCGGGACTGAGGTTTTGGTAAGCCTGGGTTTAACCACTTCTGGTTCATCCTGTGATCCCAGGGCCTACCTTTTCGGGGTTTTTAAGTGCTAAGTGCTGCAGTCTAAAACCACCTCCCTGTGAGTCTTGAATTCTGTTCATCAGTTTGCATAGCTTTTTTATCTCCCGCTTGCACTTCCTCACAATTTTGAAAATGTCCTGAAGGCAAACATGTTTATGTGTTTGATATCTGTCAAATCTCCAGTTTCTCTCTCTGACCTTATGAGACTGCCAAAAGCACAGATATTTCTTTTTCCCCCAGAGTTGGTCTCCTGCTGGGACAAAGCCCCAGCCTTCTCTCCTGCACACAGAATCAGCAAAGACCTTCAGAAAAAAAGAAACTGCAGGTCATCCACTCACCTCTCTGGTTCTTGATTTCGCGAATCTTCTTTGCTTGGATAGGTCTCTGACACCTTTAAACACTTTATTTTATAGCATATTCATTTTTTTGTTATGTTCTTGGTCAAAGGGTTGTTAAATCAAAGCTACTCAAATCTATCCAGAAACTCATAATAACATTTAGACATACATCTGTCAAGGATAGTAATTTGTACCTGCATAACTGGCATGTTTGGATCGGAGCATATCAGAGTCTATACTAGAATCTTTCTGAGAGGGGAGTAGGGAATAGTGTGATTTGAAAAAACTCATGGATAATTCTGAAGCTCACCTCCCGTCTATCTCCTCATGTAATTGAGACCATTGTGTGTTTGAGACCATTATTTTCTATTAATACCTCTCTCCCTCCCCTTTCAAAGTCTCACAGATAAATGGTTACTGTGTAATACCTTCCCTTACTTCCTACATTTTCTCTCAGGATATTATCGCAGTTGAATGAATATGATTTAGGAGAGTTTCCTGGTTGTTTTCAGTGTGCTTCAAATTTTGTGTAAACAGTGAGCACTCTGGAACAGATATTATGACAAATATTATAGCAAACTCTAGATTGCTGATAACTTCATCATTATTAATGCAAACAATTGCTTATCATTTTCTTAAAAATTCAGTATTTTCTTGTATTAAGGATGGGGTTAGAGATCTGGTCCAGGTTTATAACTTTTAATCACTTAGTTGAAAGCAATCTTCAAAGTCCTAAGGATACTATTTTGACAGATTCTCACCTCAACGTGTAACTGCAACTTATTTAGGATATTCTGGCTACTTTTATTGTGTCTTTTAGTTTCTCCTTCCCACACCTTGAACATTGTTAATTATTTCTGGCAAATCCTAGATAGTGTATCAAAAGTGCTTTCATACTTTTCCTCTCAGCTCCTATTTTTCATCCTCCCGTTGGTTTGGGGATGTCTTTAGTGAGGTCTTCCAAATATCTAAATGAAAAAGTTTCAAAATTGCCTCAAAACTCCTCCTGTTACTCTTGCTTCCTAGTAATGATCCTTTCCTTTCCCCTGCCTCCCCCGGAACCATTTTAATCCAGTTTGACTGTTCCTAAGGAGGCTTTGTGAACGAGGCAAGACTGCTCGGAGATAATCAAGGAGACTTGCCTTTATTTACAAAATATCACAAATATCACTGAAGTTTGTTTCTGCCATGGCCATTTTGACAGCCCAGACAGGAATCTGTGAGGAGGTGGCCTCGGGTCTCTAGAGAACACACGCCAACTTGTCATCCTGCTCCCAGCCGGCTTCATGCTCCTTCTGCCTGATTCTTTTTCAAGAATCCACTAATGCATTTGAAGTTTTAGTTACTTATTTTATGTTTACTATTTATAGAACTATTCCAGAACCCAGCATAAATCCAACAGCTACTAATAATTACTTTCAAATACATGACATTTTCTTGCTTTTGTTTGAATTATAAATCATTTGTTGTACCTTGAATATAATTACAAGAAAAAAGCAAATAGGTAATTTCTGTAATTACTTATTTGTCTTATAACTGCATTTGTAATTTTCATAATAAACCCAAGACTAGTCTAATGTTCATTTGTTAAAAGTATTTTAATTGTCTGGCTTCAGGACTGATACTCTGAGTAGGGTGAAATCCAACTCAGAGTATTTTGTTTCATGCCTCAACTTCCAAAAGATCTGTAATTATTTTTTGTCCAGATCAGAAATAGAAAAAGGGCCCTGGCTGGTGTAGCTCAGTGGATTGAGCGTGGGCTGGGAACCAGAGGGTCCCAGTTCGATTCCCAGTCAGGGCACATGCCTGGGTTGCAGGCCAGGTCTCCAGTGAGGGCCATGTGAGGAGCAACCATACATTGCTGTTTCTCTCCCTCTCTGTCTCCCTCCCTTCCCCTCTCTCTAAAAATAAATAAATAAAATCTAAAAAAAAAAAAGAGAAAAAATTAAAAAAGTGCAAAGAACTTTAACGTTAAAAAAAAAGAGAAAGAAATAGAAAAAGGCCATGATTAAGGGATTGTGGATGCACTTTTAGGTGTAAATGCTGCTTTATTGTGTGCCCTCTTCCAGGGGACACAGCCTGAAGTAAGTACAGCAAACAGCCGAGTTGCCTCCGACCTTTCCTCTACTGCCCTCCTTTCCCACTTTGTTGCCGCTAAACACGTACCATAACCACTCACAGAAGGCAGAGATGTTGACCGTGGATCGTTTTCTAGCATTTGTTTTATTTTCACGATATTATTTTTAGCACAATGATTTCAGTTAAAAGTTCTAAGCATTTATTCTTAAATTTCGTATGAACGTTGGAAGTATGTGGCAGACTCAGTATCTCCTGCAGATTGGCAAGATATAATTTTTAAAGATTTTTTTCTTAGTCTCTGAACTGTGGATGACATTTGGTTGAATGTAAATACTAGCTCATTTTAGGTTGCGTTTACAACTATCTGATATTTGTGGAGGAGATTTCCCTGAGCAGGTCCACAGAGCTTAATTCCTGCTAACCCAGGCTTCTCTGGGTGGTTGTTGGCCTGTTGGTTCCATGATGGCTTAGGCAGCCTCCTGAGTAGAATATGAATGTACCAATGAGGCTGCCCAATTCTTAGGGTCAGAGGAGCAACACTGATCACCTCTAAATGCTCTCTGAAAGCAGAAGGAGTCAGGATTCACAGGTTTAAGTCAGGCAGGCTAGTTGGGTGGTGGTGGGGTCACTGACACTGTTTTCTCTCCCAGATCTAGGAAAAGGACCCCTAGTTCCTTAGAAGAGCTGGCGGAAGCAGGCCGTGAAGGTGAGAAAGGAGGATTGTGGGAATATCTCCGGGTAGTGTAATGCTAACTCATATCATCTATCCAATGAATATGTAATGAAAATTTGCTTTTACAACTGTGCAAGATACTTGCAATCAAAATGTAAAAATACACAGTTACTGTCCTGTGACATGGAATTTTCCTCCACTTTACAGACTTAGGGAAATAGGTATTTTATTTCAAAGGTGCTAATGACACAATTTGGAAGTCTATTATAAGATTTTCTATTAGATTTTATCATGCATTTCTCTTAATAATACAATTACTACATGAATTCCATCTTCAAAGGATTAATTATATACCTATGTGGATATCTTTTTTCCTGAAAGTTTATTTTTTTCCATTACCATTTTGTACCCTTATATCCTCCTCACTCCCACAATTATCACACTGTTGTCCACGTGTTCTTTTTCCTTTTTTGCTCAATCTCTCCACCTCCTAGACTCTCCACACCCCCAGCTGTCATTCTGCTCCCGTTCTATGAGTCTGCCTTTGTTTCCTTTGTTAGTCCTGTTTGTTCGTTAGATTCCACATGTGAGTGAAATCATACAGTATTTGTCTTTGTCTGACTGGTTTGTTTCACTTAGCATAATGTTCTCCAGGTCCATCCATATTGTCACAACGGTAAAATTTTCTTCTTTATTATGGCTAAGTACTATTCCATTGTGTAAATATCTTATAGTTGTTTTATCCATTCATAGACTGATGGACACTTGGGATGCTTCCATATCTTAGTGATTGTATATAATGCTGTAATGCACACACGGGGGCTATGTTCTTTTGGATTAGTGTTTTGGGTTCCTTTGGATATATTCCCAAAAGTGGGATCACTGGGTCAAAAGGCAAATCCTTTTTTAATTTTTTGAGGTATCTCCATACTGCTTTCTACAGTGGCTGCACCAATCTGTATTCCCACCAACAATGCAAAAGTGTTCCCCTTTCTCCTCATCCTCACTAGCACTTGTTTGATGATTTATCAATGATAGCCATTCTGACAGGTGTGCGATGATATCTCATTTTGGTTTTAATTTCTATTTCTCTGACAATTGATGATGTTGAGCATATTTTCATGTCTATTGGCCATCTGTATGTCCTCTTTGGAAAAGTGTCTAGTTAAGTCTCTTGCCCATTTTTAAAAAGAGTTTATTTATTTATTTTTAGACAGAGGGGATGGGAGAGGGAAAGAGAGGGAGAGAAGCATCAATGTGTGTTTGCATCTCATGCACCCCCACTGGGGACCTGGCCTGCAGCCCAGGCATGTGCCCTGACTGGGAATCAAACTGGCAACCCTTTGGTTCACAGGCCAGCACTCAACTCACTGAGCCACACCAGCCAGGGCTTTTGTCCATTTTTTAAAAGGGTTGTTTGGTTTCTTGGTGATGAATTTTGTTAAGTTCTTTATAAATTGTGCATATTAATCCTTTATCAGATGTATTGGTGAATACGTTCTCCCGTTCTGTGGGTTGTGTTTTATTTTGTGGATGTTTTCCTGCAAAAACTTTTAGTCTGATGTAGTCCCATTTGTTTATTTTTCCTTTTGTTTCCCTTGCCTGGGAAGATATTTCTGATAAAATATTGCTACAAGCAATGTCCAACATTTTGCTGCCTATGTTTTCTTCTATGATTTTTATGGTTTCAGGTCTAACATTTAAGTCTTTAATCCATTTTGAATTTATTCTTGTGTGTGGTGTAAGAAGGTGGTCTAGTTTCATTTTTCTGCACATATCTGTTCAGTTTTCCCAACACCATTTATTGAATAAACTATCTTTAGCCCATCATATGTGCTTCCTTCTTCTGTGGAATATTAATTGACTATAAATATGTGGGTTTATTTCTGGGCTCTCTATTCTGTTGCATTGATCTATGTGTCTGTTTTTATGCCAGTACCATGCTGTTTTGATTACTATGGCCTTATAGTATAGGTTGATGTCAGGTAGCATGATGCCTTCAACTTTGCTCTTTTCTCAGGATCCCTGTTGCCACGTGGGGCCTTTTGTGGTCCCATATAAATTTTTGAAACATTTGTTTTAGTTCTGTGAACTACATCATTGGAATCTTGAGACAAATTGTGTTAAATCTATAGATTGCTTTGGGTGTATGGACATTTTAATATGTTAATTCTTCCAATCCATGAACACAGTATGTGCTTCCACTTATTTGTATCCTCTTCAATTTCTTTCTTTAGTGTCTTATAATTTACTGAGTGCAGGTCTCTTACCTCCTCAGTTAGGCTTATCCCTAGGTATTTTATTCTTTTTGAAGCAATTGTGAATGGGATTGTTTTCTTAATTTACTTTTCTGTTTGTTTGTTATTGGCATATAAAATGCAACTGATTTCTAGATATTAATTTTTGTATCTTGCTACATTGCCGAATTCATTTACCAGTTCTAGTAGTTTCTTGGTGGAATCTTTGGAGTTCTTTATGTACAGTATCATGCCATCTGCAAATAAAGACAGTTTTACTTCTTCCTTTCCAATTTAGATGTCTTTATTTCTTTTCCTTGCCCAATTGCTGTGGCCAAGTTTTCCACTATTATGTTGAATAAGAGAGGTAAAAGCGGACATCCCTGTTTGGTTCCTGATCTTAAGGGGAATGTTTGTAGTTTTTGCCTATTGAGTATGATCCTGGCACTGGGTTTGTCATACATGGCCTTTATTATGTTTAGGTATGTTGCCTCTGTTCCCACTTTTCTGAGATTTTTTAATCATAAATGGGTACTGGATTTTATAGAATGCTTTTTCTGCATCTACTGATGTAATCATGTGGTTTTTATCCTTCATTTTATTTATGTGGTGACTCTCATTTATTGATTTGTTAATGTTGTACCAACCTTGCATTCCGGGAACAAATCCTACTTGATCATGGCATATGACCTTTTTGATGCATTGCTGCCTTTGGTTTCCAAGTATCAAACATCTTCTCTGACCACAGTGCTATGAAACTAGAAATCAATCACAAGAAGAACTCTAAAAACAAACAACGACATGGAGGCAAAATAACACGCTATTAAATGGTGAAGGGGTCAACGATGAGATCAAAAAAGGAACCAAAAGATACCTTGAAAAAGTAAAAAAGAGAATACAACAATCCAAAATCAGTGAGACACAGGAAGAGCAATAGTGAGTGGGAAATTCATAGCATTACAGGCCTATCTCAAAAATCAAGAAAAAGCTAAAAAAAAAAACAAAAAAAAAAACCACTCTAACTTTACATTTAAAGGAACTTGAAAAAGAACAATAAACAAAGCCCAAAGTGAGTAGAAGGAAATAATAAAAATCAGAGTGAAAATAAATGAAATAGAGCCTAAAAATGATACAAAAGAACAATGAATTCAAGAACTGCTTCTTTGAAAAGATAAATAAGATTGAGCCTTTAACCAAACTCATCAAGAAAAAAAAAAGAGAGAGGACTCAAATAAATAAAATCAGAAATAAAAGAGGAGAAATAATAACTGACACCAAAGAAATGCAAGGGATTGTAAGAAAATATTATGAGCAACTATATGCCAATAAGCTAGACAACCTGTATGAAATGGATAGATTCCTAGAAACGCACAATCTTCCAAAATGAAATTAGGAAGAATTGCACAATGTGAATAGACAGATTACATCTAGTGAAATTGAAGCAGTTATCAGAAAACTCCCAACAGACAAAAGCCCTGGGTTGAATGACTTCACAGGTGAATTTTACCAAACATTCCAGGAAGAACTAACGCCTCTCTTTCTGAAACTATGTGAAAAAAATTCAGGAGGAATGAAGCTTCCCAAGCTCATTTTAAAAGGACAAAGAAAAAAAAAAAGAAAAAAATTATAGGCCAATATCCTTAATCAACATAGACACTAAAATGCTATGTGCATGTCTTTAGTTTCCACATATATGTTTGCATTTACTGAGTCAATATTCTCTACCTGAACTTTCCATGCCAAGTTTGTATTCAATTAAATGTTACCCCCATTCACTTAGGCGCTTAAGCCAAACTTTGGGAGTCATCTTCTATACTGCATTTTTACTCACACAATTGATACCTAACGTATTTTCAAGTACTTCATCTTGACCTTTCAAACATGTCCAATTTTATGTCCTTTCTCTATCTCTGCTGTTACTACTTCAGTCCAAACCTTTACCAAGACCTACTTCTCAGAAAATGTAGTCAGCTCTGTCACCGCCTTTAATTTTACATGGTAGCCGGTGTCACCCTGTATAAATGAGGCTCAGTTCTGTTCCTGGCTTCAGCCAAGACCATTTTCAATTTGGGACATTTATGCATAATTGCACTTTTTCCTGAAAGCTGCTCATGGTGAATTCTGCATCTCATTAAGATCTTTATTATAAGATTTATTTCCTCTTGTTTTATCTAAAGTGGCTTCCTGGTTACTTTCTATAATGTTGTCATCTTTTATTACTTTCATGGTACTTATTATAATATAAATGATACATTTTGTGTATTTGTTTAGTAATTTATTCATGAAAACTCCATGAGAAGCATCTTATCTCTTTTTGATCAACGCTCTCTCCCCAACATCTTGAAGAGTGTCTGAGACACAGAAGAGGCTTGATAAATACACTTACATGAATAAATGAATGTATATTCAGTTCCCTTTTGTTGAAGAGACTTAAATACATTGGAGACATTGTATTGAGAAGTGTCGATTGATAACAGGTCCCAAGGAATACCAAAAAAATAAAAGTGAAAAAAAGTGTTTTCAGAGAAGGCTGATATTAATCAGTCAGAACTTAGAAGGAAATACTTTTAAGAGTTAGATTTTAAAGATTTGTGTGACAGAAACGGTTCATTCTCAACCAAAGATAGCTTTTAAAATTTTCCACTTCCAAATTCATTGTTATTATTAGTAATAGTGAAATGTTAGAAAGTAGAGAAGCAGGTGGTTTTAATTCTATCTCTAATAAATCTCAACTATTAACCATCAATGAAACAGGGAATCTATGTGGCATTGACTGCTCTTACCGATAATAGATTTCATTTTTAATCTTCTCAGAAAATGTAGTCAGCCCTATCCTTGCTCTTAAAGGTCATTCAAAAGGCTGGATTATAAGGTCCAGCTCTTACTCTGAACAACAACACTTGGGTGAGTCCTGATTCGCTGTTGTCAGGGCAAGCAATCTAGTTGTTATCATTACTGCTCCCATACGCAGCTGATGAGAGCTGAAAAGCAACAGCCGCACATCTGTCTACTAGAGCTCAGAGTTCCAACATTTTCACCAAGTTACCTCTTAAGAGTCTGAGTCATAAAGCCTGTTCAAATTCTCTTAGTCATTTTCCTCATTAGGTAATAGATGAGAAAAAGACAAGGGCCTTTAGAAGATCAAAATTCAAGAGTAAATAGTTTTAATGAAAAGAAAAGCAGGCTGAGAAAATGAATTAAACTAGTATTTGAAGCCCTACTACATGTCTAACTCTGGATATAAAAGAGGGCATACTACTTTTCGGCAAGAAATGTGCAACAGAAATGTGCCGAGTAGATAATGTGCACAAAATAATCATGAATAATTTTGTACCTTTTCTGTTCAACTATAGTCTCTTGAAGACTTTCCTACTTTTTTATACCAAGCCATTGTGAGAATGGAAATCTTCCTTCTTTTCTTCTTCCTTTTCTAAAGTCAACCTTTTCTGCGAAATGACCAAGGTTACCCAGATGGGTGCCTGTCTTTTTCTAAGCTTAATATCTTAGGTAGAAAGGGAGGAAATATGACCGTTTCTCTCTTTTTTATCTGTCATCTGCATTTCATCTTCAACTGTGCTTTCAGCAAGAGCAGACACACATTTTCCTTAACAGTGGTGCTTTATTACCCATAGGCCTTGCATTGTTTCTCCTAATTGAAATATTTCAACACAGGGTCAAATTTGTATTAGGAAGACATGAAAAATGTCAAGTCATTTTTTTTCCTAAATGTAATACATGTTCAACTTCTGTTCAATTAAAAGGAAAAGTAAACCATTAAAATATAACATTTCCCATCTTTCAGCACCATGTACTTCAAAAAGACCTTATCATAAACTAAATTGTTATAAAAATATTACATGTTTTCCATTAGAATCTTATTAAATGAGAAGCTCTATTCCTCATGCAGGGAATGAACACCGAATTCATCAGTGATTTTAAAGAAGTGACAAATAGTGTAGAGGAATACCTCATTTTATTGAGCTTTACTTTATTGCTCTTTGCAGATATTACGTTTTTTCAAACTGAGGGTTTGTGGCAACCCTGTGGAGAGTTAGTCTCTGGGCTGTGCTTCTCTAACCTCCTTTGCTCACTGTGTCTCTGTGTACCATTTTGGTAATTTTTGCAGTATTTTAAATGTTTTCATTATTATTATGTTTGTTTTGGTGATCTTTAATTAGCGATCTCTGATGTTACTATTATAATGCTTTTGGGCACCGTGAAGCATGCCCATGTAAGACAGCAAAATTAACTGATAAATGAGTGTGTGCTGACTGCTTCGCTAATCTACTCCTGGGAAAAAGTCTGTGAAGATTTTTGAAATGACAACAAGGGATTTCGAATATTACACAAACTTAGTTGTTAAAGCAGCAGGAGGATTTGAAAGGATTTACATCAATTTTGAAAGAAGTTCTACTGTGGGTAAAATGCTATTAAAAACACTGCCTGCTACGGAGAATTGTCAATCACTATGGCAAACTTCATTTTTGTCTCTTTTTTTGAAATTGTGACAGTCACCCCAGCCTTTTGTAGCCACCACCCTGATCGGTCAGCAGCCACCAACGTTGAGGCAAGAGCCTCTGGCAGCCAAAAGATCACTACTCACGGAATGTTCAGATGATGGTTAGCATGTTTGAGCAATAAAGTATTTTCTTTTTTAGTACTTTTTAAAAAAGGTTTTATTTATTTATTTTTAGAGAGAGGAGAAGGGAGGGAGAGAGAGAGGAGAAGGAGGGAGAGAGAGAGGGAGAGAAACAGCAATGTATGGTTGCCTCTCACATGGCCCTCACGGGGGACCTGGCCCACAACCCAGGCATGTGCCCTGATCGGGAATCGAACCCGGACTGTCTGGTTCCCAGCCCACGCTCAATCCACTGAGCTACACCAGTCAGGGCAGCAATAAAGTATTTTAAAATAAGGTGTATATGTTAATTTAGACATAATGCTATTACACACTTGATGGACTACAATATAATGTAAACATACTTTTTATATACACTGTGAAACCCCCCCCCCAAAAAAAAAAACATTCTGTGATTTGCCTTATTGCAATATTTGCTTGTTGGGATATTTGCTTTGTTGTGGTGGTCTGGACCTGCACCTACAATGTCTCTAAGGTATGCCTGTATAAATCATGCAAGAAAAAACATGTAATATCATCATATGAACTAACAACAGTTTTATTAATTTGAAATATTACTATATTATATATAATGGCCTTTAAAAATAATGTTATATCATTAATGTTTTCAGAAACAATATTTTTATGTTTCCTTTCATATCATATTACTTATTGATCAGTGTAGTCACCTGCTAGAATGCACAGGTAAATTAGCATACAAAAAAGTGTAAAGAAAATATATGAAGGAAATCTATGGGTACCCAGAACCCATTAAATAATGTACGCATATACACACATATTATTATATATGTTTTTAACGGGAAACAAGTTACCAACATTAGGTTTTAACAAACATCTTATTCTAATTCATAAAATATCAGTACACTAAAAAAATGAAATGCAAACTCCAGTTAATTATAATGTAAATATTATTAAAATCATTATAATGAAAAAATGTCAAATAATAGCCCAATTCCTGCAAAGTAGAAATAAACATATTTCAAATATTGAATAGTAGTAATGTTGATCATCAAATGTTTTATGTATTATAAAATATACATACAAAGCTAAATATAAAATTATTAAAATATAATAGTATTAATGAATATCAATAAATCTATGTATTGATATATCAGATGAACACTAGGCCAGTTGTCTGATTATAATTTAGAATTTTCACTCTGATTTGACGAGGGGCAGAGTTTCCCTGCTATTGTGAACTACTAGAAAACTGGAGAAAAGCTATGTAACCACAAATGTTGCACATTAGAGAGGAAACAGTGTAGAACTCTTTGAGAAGAAGGAAACAATGAAATGGGCCTTAGAATTGCTCTAGCTTTTCCTCAGGGGCACATTTCAGTTCATGGTGCAGGTACAGGGTCCTCGGTAGAAGAGAGAGAGATGGGAGTTTAGGAAAGCTGAAGAGGTTGGAGGTACTAGAGCAGGATTCCAAGGGATAGATATTTAAAAAAAAAAAAATAATAATCTTTGAAAAACTCTATCAGAGTCCCTTAGAGTACTTGTTTAATTCTAAGATATGTGCATATGGAGTGAAAGTACAGGAAGCTAGATGAATGAATACCATATCATTGTATCCAAGTAATTCCCAAAGCTTACACAACGTAGAAAGGGATTCTAGCTTTGATTGGCTTGAGTGAAGGGTTCTTTGTGACTATCTGGAGAATCCAATAGAGATTTCAGAGTGTTCCCACTTTATTATTAAACAATAATTAAGGTAAAGCTTACTCTAGATCCATCCTAAGAAAGCTTAAAACGTTGCCTTAGGGGAATCAAACTTGTGGCAAGGAATCAAGCCTGCAAGAACAAGGCCTAACACCTTCAAAGGAGAACAATAAAATTCAGAAATCAGCTGTGTAGCAGCACAATACCGAGCATCCAATCAGAAGCTATTAGCCATGACAAGAAACAAAAAAATGCAGCCTATAACTGAGAGAGATATCAGCTACGATAAACAGGCCCCCAAATGACAGTGATGATAGAAGTGTCAGAAAAGGGCTTTAAAAGAGTAATTACACTCTTTATGTGAGCAGGGATTTAAAGGAAAACATGAACATAATTAGGTAAGAAAGGGAAGATGTTTTTGTAAGAACCATATAGACTAGAGATGAGAAACATAATATATGAAATAAAAAATATGTTGGATGAGCCCGGCTGGTGTGGCTCAGTGGATTGAGCGCGGGCTGGGAACCAGGCGGTCCCGGTTCGATTCCCAGTCGGGGCACATGCCTGGGTTGCAGGCCAGGTCCCCAGTGAGAGCCATGTGAGAGGCAACCATACATTGCTCTTTCTCCCTTCTCCTCTCTCTAAAAATAAAATAAATAAAAAAATATGTTGGATGAGACTACAGCTGATTAGATACTGCAAAAAAAGAGATAAACTTGAAAACAGTGATAGGAATGACTTAAAATGAAGCACAGCAGAAAAATAAAACAATAGAGTAGATGGTTTTTTTTTTAATTTAAAGATTTTATTTATTTATTTTCAGAGAGAGGAGAAGGGAGGGAGAAAGAGCAATGTATGGTTGCCTATCACATGGTCCTCATTGGGGACCTGGCATGTGCCCTAACTGAGAATCCAACCGGGACCCTCTGGTTCCCAGCCGCGCTCAATCCACTGAGCTACACCAACCGGGCTAAAGTAAATGTTTTTCTGAACTATGGGATGACATCAAGTTGTCTACCATATGTATTATTTATATCCCAAAAGGAGAGGAGTTGAAAGAAAAAAATTTGAAGAAATAAGAGGAAACAGTTTCTAAATTTCTACACCAAGCACATCATAACTAACTATTGTATGCAAGTGGTAAAGACGAAGACTTACACATAGCCCCATAAAATCAAACATTATATGCAAAGAATGACAATAGACCTCTTGTCGGAGATTGTGCAAGCCCGATATGCAAACAATATCTTAAAAATACTGTAACAATAAAGCCAGCTTGTCAATCTAGAATTTTATATGCAGTTAATATTTGCTTTCAAATATGAGACAAAATACCTTTTTTCCCAGGTAAACGAAAGTGAGAGAATTCATCCCGCTCATACCTGAACTACAAGAACTGTTAAATGAAAATCATCAGGCAAAAGTTATCGGATGAAAATATGGACCTACACAAAGGAATCGGTTTCAAAAATTATGTTGGTGACCATGAAATACTTTTTTTTCTCAGTTTTTAGTTTTCTAAAAAATGTAATGATCATGGAAAACAAAATAACAATGTGTTGTGAGCTTTATATAATATATAGAATATAGAAGTAAAATATGTGATCAAAAAAGTACAAAAAAGTTGGGGAGGAAATAGAAGTACAGTTTTAAAGTTCTTATGTTTTGTGTTAAATATCATTTTATGGCAAACTAAAATATGTTGGAGCCACTATAGAAAAAACAAAGTTATAGATAATAAGCCAATAATGAAGATAAAATAGAATAAAAATAAATAAGCCCCCCAAAAAGACAGAAAAAAAAACCCAGATGTGACAAATAGGAGACTAATGGCAAGAGGGTAAATTTAATCCAAATATGTTAATAGTTACATTAAATTAAATTCTAGTTAAAGGAGATTGTAGGATAGATAGTCTGTCTAGACAACATCCATTTTAAATATAAAGAAACAGCAGGTTAAAAGTGATTGGAATAAGCTGTGTCATGACCAACTTCTTAGAAATCTGGAGAATCTGTAATACAGCAGATAAAATGTACTTCAGAACAAAGAATGTTACTAGAGATAAAAGGATGTTTCATAGTGAAAAAGCAGTTAACCCATATCCATAAAACATCATAATCTTAAATGTATATGTATCTAAAAATAGAGCTTCAAAATACCTGAAGCAAAACTGACACTTGTTAAAACGACATAGTTGAGTGTACAAAGATAGTTGATATTTTTACCCACCTCTATCAGCAGCTGATAGAACAGATAAACTATCAGTAAGGATGTAGAACACTTGAGCAACACTGTGAAAGAACTTGACCTAGTTGCTATTTATAGAACATTTTCAGCAATAACAGAGAATGTGCAAACAAAAGTTTTACAGGTAGTCCATGGCCTGGGCCATAAAACTAATCTAAATAAATTTTGAAATGTTAAAAAATAAAGATAAGTTCCATGACTACACCGTGGAATTAAATTGTAAATTTAAGATTATATATATATATATATTTCCATTTTATCCTTCTTTAATTTTTTTAATAATTATTTTATTGTTGTTCAATTACAGTTGTCTGCATTTTCCCCCAAGCACTCCCTCCCCACCCCAGCCAAATCCACCTCCCTTGCTTCCATCCTTCCCCAGTTTTGTCCATGTGTCCCTCATAGTAGTTCCTGAAAACCCTTCCCCTCATTATCCCCTCCCATCTCTCCTCCAGTTACTACCAAATTGTTCTTAATTGCAACATCTCTGGTTATATTTTGCTTGCTTTATTCCTTTGCTGATTATGTTACAGTTAAAGGCAAGATAATATTTTGACTACGTAAAAATTAAACCACAAAATAACCTCATTTGTAGGATGCTGCTCATGTAGTATTTAATGAAAAATCTGTAGCTTCAAAGGCTTGTATTAGAAAAGAAGGCAGTGTACAATAAGTTATATAGACTATGTAAGTTGTATATATTCTTTGTAAATGTGTAGAAAAAGATCCAATTTTACCAATGGTAAGTAGAAGGAAGGGAATAATAATGATAAGAGGAGAAATCAATGGAATGACAAGTAAATAAAAGAGAAAATTAAAGTCCAAAGGTATGTTTCTACATCAATCAAGAAAGCAGCACCAAATAATTTTGGTGAAATATTACGTGGCTTGGGATTTAAGAAAAAGGAAAGGTGACCACTTTGAGAGGGATCTTTTTTACTTTCCCAACATATTTTACTACTTCAGGGCTACTTGACACTTCGTTGGTTTGTTGGAATACTATTAAGAATAATCTGTAGCTCATCAAAATAGATTTTACCTCCAGGTAGTTTTCATAAATCTTAAAAAAAGTTTCAAAATATCACTTATAAGCCTGCACATAAAATCATATTGTATTGATGTGATTGAAATAGGTCTTTTGTCTAAATAATGGCGGAGCACAGGTGGCAGACACAAGGCCCATGGACCGTATCTGGCCCTCCACCTTGTTTTATCCGGCCTGGCACCTTGTTTCTACCTGGTGGCAGCACTGAGCTTCTTGCCCCTATTAAGGTATAGTTACATTTATACAGTCCTAAAATTACATTTGGCCTTTTGAAAGCAACTGTGAGGCTGATGTGGCCCTCAGTGAAAATGAGTTTGACACCTCTCTGAGGGTTAACATTCTAATTTGTAATATTTAAAAGTTTGACTAGATAAACTATATATTTTGTCTAACTATATTTTGATGACTTTATATATTTGTAAACTCCCAAATGGATTGATAAATAAAGGAAGAATTTGAGTATCTAGAGAATGTTTAAAGAATGTTTATTCTCTAAATCATTAAATAAATCATTTAAAATAAGCTTTAATAATGAATCTGGAAGCAAAGTGATTGTAGTCCCAACCTGATTATTTCAATCTCTTCAGTTTCAAGTGAAGTTAAGATTTGTATTGGGTTTATGAAGAACTCAAGTGCTAAGTTTACTAAAGTAATATCTGCATTCCTGCTCCCATTCATTCTTCATGCAATATCTAACAATTTATGCTTCTTTGTTTTCTCTCAGCTTTCATGATACCATTTTCACTTGGTTTACTTTCTTTTGATGGGACTGTAGCATCTAGATTTCTCTTTGTTGATCTTTCATTGACCTTTCTCTCTTTCTCTTTGCATAAACACAACCAGCTATGAAAGTATAAATAGGAAGACACTTCAGAATAATATCTGAAAATGATATTTTGGAGCAGCCCACCATATGGCCATTGTTTCCAATGACTTTTAAAAAATGACTTACTAATAAGTGTCTTTCATATGTATACAATTTTCAAGATGTTTTATCATCTATAGCTTTATAGCTTAGGAGGTTATTAGTTTTGAATTTTTGAAAAATATTCAGTATATCCATTAAGAAGCATTCCCAAGTACAGTGATCCCTCACCTATCACGGGAGTTACATTCCAGAGACCCTCACAATAGGTGAAAACCAGTGAAGTAGAGGCATTATATTTATTTTATTATTTATATATACTTAAGGCTTTATAAACCTTTTCCACACTCTTATAAACACTTCATATGCTCTTAAACACTTTCTACACTCTTAAACCTATGTAATTTTAACAACAGATAAAATTCTATATGGGTACTCACCAGGGAAGTATACTACAACTTGAATGATGAAGATCATGAATTATGTAGCTGTGCAGTACTGATGGCGATGAAGGTGATGACGATGAGATGAATGTACTGCACAGCCAAGAAGAGCATTACAGCTCTTCTGAACGCACCACTTCATCAGGCGCTATGTTTGAATGAACATTTTTTATATTTTTTATTTGTTTTAAATTTTTTAGGCAAAAATACTTAAATCATAAATATTATATAAATACCTATATACCACAAAATCCTGCAATGTAGCAAAAACTCCGCAGTAAAGAATTAGATATATATATTTTTAAACCCATGATACAGTGAAACCACAATAAGTGAACTGTGATATAGCGAGGGGTGACTGTAGTATGATGGAGTCTTCAAAGTTTTCTCACCTTTTTCAAACTAGAGATAACATTTAAAACTACAGTCGTTGGGATACAAATTGATGCAATTCACTGAGTTAATGACAAACTTATGAAACTAGCTATAAATAAAATTTTCTGTGTATTCCAATTTATTAAAAATTTACTTTGCCATTTTGAAATGTTTTTTATACATGACCTGATTTTCTTATTATCCTTTTATTATCCTTATCTTTCATCCTTTTTACAAAAACTTTTTAAAATATGATTTCCTCTGTACTCTTTCTTATGAACTTTAGAAATGTTCTTTTTTATAATAAGAATCCTGCCTTGACTGGTGTGGCTCAGTTGGTTGGGCATTATTCTGCAAACCAAAAGTTTGCCAGTTTGATTCCAGGTCAGGGAACATGCCTGGGTTGCAGGTTTGGTCTCTCAGGGTGTGTATGACTCTTCCTCTCTTTCTTCCTCCCTTTTCCTCTCTCTAAAAATAAATAAACAAAATATTAAAAAAAATAAGACTCCTGGAATTTTGTGTAAAGTTTAATTAATTTTTAAAAAAATTGTATTTGGGCACTTAGGTTGTTTCCAGCACTTAGCTATTGTGAATTGTGCTGCTACAAATATAGTTTAAAAAAAATTGTATTTATTTTTTTTAAAAACAGTCATCAAATGCTATAATTTCCTATTTGGCAGAAATAATATATCATAAACATATTATGGACGTCTTTACAATATAGCACATATACTTCTGGAAATTATTCCAAATTTTTTTTTATATTTTCTATCACTGTGAGTTGGATCCTTTGGTTTCTAATACGTATTTCAGCCAAGTATGTAGAAATTGGAGAATATGTGGCTTTGTATGTTTATCTGGAACATAGCTATATTATGCCTATATTATAACCCCACTCACTGGGACAACCCACAGGAGTCCACATTCTGTTATAGTGTTTTGTTTTTTAAACAGGTTTTTATAGCTCTAGTTGATATTCCTTACTGTTACCTACTAAGATCTAATAGTTTCTTTTTTCCTAATATTTAGAATTTTAGTTTTTTCATAGTGTACAGCATTGTGAAGTCACCATTTTTGTTCTTAATTTTCAGTTTGGTAAAAATGCCTTTAGAGTTTTAAAAGTTAAACTTCTGGTTTTCTTTTTTTTTTTTTTTTTTTTTTTTTTTTTTTTTTTTTTTTTTTTATCATTTTTCAAGTTCAGTTTTCTGTCTTTCCTCTCCACCCCCCCCCCCACAACCCCAGTCCTCTCCACCTCCCTCCCTTGTTTCCACCACCCCCTTGTTATTTTCCATGTGTCCTTTATAATTATTCTTACAAACCCTTCCCCTTTTTCCCCTACAATCCCCTCCCCTCGCCCCTCTGATCAGTCATTAAAATTTTTTAAATTTGGAGTATGTATTGAAGTTATCATCAAAGTATCAGAATGTTAATTTTCTGGGTTTATCCTATGCCTATTATACTTATTCTAATAGCTCTTTTAATATTGCAGCATCCTTACATTCCAGGGATCAAACTTTCTTGGTCATTGTATGGAAGAGGGTTTAGTTGAAAGCATTTTGATGAGAAACACATTGATCATAATGGAAATTTCATAACAATAATATTGGCCCTAAAATAAATATTCTTACTATTATTGTAAGCAGTATGTATCCCTCTGTTCGTGGTTAACTCTGAATCAGTCAACTATTTTCTTTAAATGGCACTGGTTTTACATGAAGTGCATAAAATATTTAGTTTATGTTCAGTTGAAAATGATTTTGAATGTAAGTTAGGTATCCACCACCCAAAGTCAAAACTTCTATCACCATATATTTGACCCCCTTCACCATTTACTGCCCCTCCACCCCTTTCCTCTGGTAATCACCACACTATTGTCTGTGTCAATCAGTTTCTGCTTGTTTTCTTGTTAGTTCATATGTTGCTTTCAGTTTTATATCGCACATATAAATAAAATCATATGGTTCTTTATTTGATGGTGTTGACATCACAATATACATGCCAAGTAATAATTCAAAAAAAAGAAAAATAAATTATTGCCAAATTAATGGAAATATTTCTAAAGGGGTAGAGACATAATTCATAAAAATTAATTAAATTTAAAAATTCTTTAAAATTTAAAGCTTGGAATAATATAGTATTTTAAATATTTCCTTTTCATAGATTTTAATTTTTTTCTCAATGCAGAAAAAGAGATTATCAAAAGAGGACAGGAAAGAACACCTCTTATAAAACCCACTAAAAACCTATTATTATTAACATTTTCTGGCATATTTTTCTAGATTTATTCCTTTCCAAACACATATAATCACATTTTTAACATTTTTTACAAATATGAAATGAATATCATATGCACAATATAATCATGAATAGCTCTCCATAGCAATGGGAAAATTTCTCCAGGATCATTATTAAAGATTGTATGCCATTCACTAATTTACATTGTGTTCTATTGTACCATCATTTAGTCATTCTTTTTTATTGGACACTTGTTTTATTTCTAACTTCAATTACTGTAAATAGCACAAGAAAAAAATAACTTGAAAAAATTTTGTTAAGAATGAAATACATGTTGAACTGAAAAAAAAAAAACCAACAAACAAAATTAAAACACCCCAGGGGGAAGAATAAAGACTTAAAATAATTTGCAAAAATTCCTGCAGTGTACCAAGGTTACCAACGCCAACAGTAGAAATACCCATTTTTACACAATTGTAACCAAATAGATTTTGAACAAATTGCATTTGACTTTTTAAAAGTTAAAATGTATATGTCTACATTTGTTTGATATCTTTATTAGTTTTAGTAAATATTACATAAATGACCTCTGTATGACATTTTCATTAAGCTTAAGGTTGTATCATTTTCCTCACTGAATAAATTGTGTGGCTTCCCTCTATTTTTCTGTGTTCTGAAATATAGTATCTAACATGGAAATAATTTATTCTGTAATATTTTAAATACTTAATTGACAAATCTATCAATATAAGAAAAGTTTTAGAAAGTTCATTGGATGGAGAAGATGGCGGCAAGATAGGTAGGGGCAGAGCCCACTTCCCCCTGCCCACTGGTGAAACGCCTAGTTGATCTTCTGAGGAACAGAGCAAACAGAGCAAACAGCAAATGGTATTCTGGCATATATGAAGATTGGATACCAAAAATTACAGGGGTTATTGAATGAGCGGATGTAAGGAGAGTGCTTGGGGACAATAAGGTCCCTGGGACCTGTGTGGGGACCAGGGCGGGCAGCAGGCCCAGGCCACCAGGTCTGCTGCAAGATTCTTGGGAGAGAGCTAGGCTGGGCTGTGTGAGAGGCCAGGTGTTTATTAGGACAGGCGGGCTTAAATAGGAAGAATTTTTCAAAAAGACTAAGAGAAAAAATGAGGCACTCCACAGCTGTTTGGGGAATTCTCCACAGTAGCTGTCTGCCTCTTACTCCCCTGCTCCCGCAGCCCCAAAAGCAGTGCGCAACTCGTGATTCTCTGCCTGATGGGGGCCTGTCCGCACCCACTCTAGAAACACCGGGAACAGTGCACAACCAGTGGCCCCCTTCCCGGAGGCAGCTCGCCTGAGCCTAATCTAGGGGCACTGGGGACGGTGCACACCCAGTGATCTGCGACCTGGTGGCGGCCTGCCCACATCCACACCAGAAGCACCGGGAGCAGTGCACACAGGTCCACGGAGCTCATGCCCAGGGCACCAGCGCAAAGCAGCTCCCACTCAGCCCCTGCACCGGGAGCCCTGCAGGGCTCACTGGCTCTGTAGGAGAAAGGTGAAAGTGCCCGCAGAGGAGATCTGCAGTCCATGGAAAGACTTGACTCACTGGGGGGCTGAACTACCCAGAAGGGGCGCTGAGAGTCCTTGACATCTAGATCAGCAAATAGAAAGAAAGCGGTGTGTGAGTTGCCCCTAATTGGTGCACCTCAAGGACAGCACAACTGGTGGACTAAAGGCCTGGGCTGGGTGCAGAAGGTCACCTAGGAACTGGGTTGGAGGATGGATAACATCGAAAAGTGCATCTCAGAAAGGGAGAAAAGTGAAACCAATAAAATATTCAGCCCGATGCAGCCAGGAAGACCAGAAGAACAGGCCTGACTGGTTTAAAGCCAGCAGAAGGCTTTTTTTTTTTTTAATTCCTTCTTCCTTTTTTTCCCTCTTTCCTTTTTATTCCTTCTCTCTTCCTTCCTTCCTTTCCTTTTTTATTTCTTCTTCCTTTCTTCTTATTTTTAAAAATTCTTTCTTACTACCTTTCCTTCTTTCTTTTTTCTATACCCCTATTCATTTTCTTTCCTTTTTTAATTCCTTCTCCCTTCCTTCCTTCCCCCTTTTTTTCTTTTCTTTTCCCACATGTGAGACATTAAAACCTGGAGCTGTGAAAAGATCAGAGTTTGACCCAAACAGGGGTCATCCCAAAAAACAGAGACAGTGAGACAAATTTCACTTTGCTACTCCAGAGAACTTGCAAGGTGGAAGTGGTAAACACCAGTACACCTGCTGGAAGAGGAAATCCACCAACAAAGGAACCACCAACAGAAAACAACGGAAAAAGGTGAAGGAGGAAGTGGAACCCACACTAACCTCAATCCAGGACCAACCTGGAAATACAACCAACTGGTGGAGTTGGCTGTATTATCCACAGCAAACAATTGAACAAGAGTGAGAGAGAAGCCTCAAAACTTTGTTAACACAGAAGAATAAGCTTCAATACAAACTGTCCACACCTGCACAACAGAATACAAGGCATGGTGGATGGAGTAACCCTTAGTTAACCAGCTAGAGAAAAGGACCCACCAAAGAAAGACCCAACAAGAATCAACCCCAAAGACATACAGAGAGACAACATAAACAACAGCCCAAGACCAGCGAGCTCAGGAGATTAAGGAGACTGCACCACTGAATCTCACAGATATTCTACCATAGAAGTTCATACCATAAACCCAGGGAGTCAGAACAGATAAACTGAAGAAACAGAGGCTAACAAGAAGAGTCTCACAAATAATGGGAAGACAAAGACACAATCCCCAAATGAAAGGAAAGGAGGGATCCCCAGAAAGAATGATAAATGAAATAGAGGCAAGTCAACTATCAGATATTGAGTTCAAAGCATTGGTTATCAGGAAGTTCGATGAGTTCACAGAGAATTACCAGAAACTACAGGGAAACTACAATGAATTCACTGCAAGCCATATCAACATGAAAAAGGAAATAGAAACTATCAACAAGGGCCAAGAGGAAATGAAGAACACAATTTCTGAAATGAAGAAAACAGTAGAAGGAATTAAAAGCAGGCTCAATGAAGAAGAGGATTGGATCAGCGAGCTAGAGGACAAAGTAGAAAAAAATACCCTGAAATAGCAAGAAAAGGAAAAGAGGCTCAGAAAGAATGAAGAGGGATTATGGGAAATGCAGGACAACATGAAACACAACAATATCCATATAATAGGGATAACAGAAGGAGAAGAAGAGCAAGGGATAGAAAACCTGTTTGAAAAAGTAATGATGGAGCCCTGGCTGGTGTAGCTCAGTGGATTGAGTGCAGACTGTGAACCAAAGAGTCCCAGTTCGATTCCTAGTCGGGTCACATGCCTGGGTTGCAGGCTAGGTCCCAAGTGAGGGTCAGGTGAGAGGCAATCATACATTACTGTTTCTCTTCCTCTCTTTCTCTATTCCTTCCCCTCTCTCTAAACAATAAATAAAATCTTAAAAAAAAAAAAAGAAAAATTAATGATGGAAAACATCCCTAATCTGATGAGAGAAAAAGTTACACAAATCCAGGAAACAGAGAGAGTCCCAATCAAGAGGAACCCAAAGAGGCCCACTTCAAGACACATCATAATTAAAATGGCAAAATTCCAAGATAAAGAGAGAATCTTAAAGGCAGCAAGGCAGAAACAGGAAGTAACATAAAAGGGAGCCCCAATAAGGTTAGCAGGTGACTTCTCAATGGAAACGCTCCAAGCCAGAGAGAATGGCAAGAAATATTCCAAGTAATGAGAACCAGAGGCCTGCAACCAAGGCTACTGTACCAAGCAAGGTTCTCAATCATGATAGAAGGCCAAATAAGGAGCTTCCCATACAAAAGAAGTCTAAAAGAATACACCTCCACCAAACCAGCTCTGCAAGAGATGCTAAAGGGACTGCTTTAAGGAAAGGAAGGACAAGACAGACAGAGAGAGAGAGAGAGAGAGGAACACAGGTACAAAAAAAATGGCAATGAATAAGTACCTATCAATAATAACCTTAAATGTAAATGGATTAAATGCTCCAATCAAAAGACATAGAATAGCAGAATGGATAAGAAAGCATGACCCACACATATGATGCTTACAAGAGACCCACCTCAGGACAAAAGACCTACACAGACTGAAAGTGAAGGGCTGGAAATAAATTTTCCAAGCAAATGGACAGAAAAAAAAAAAAAAAACCTAGGGTAGCAATACTCATATCAGACAAAATAGACTTCCAAAAAAGGGCCATAAAGAGAGACCCAGAAGGACACTTCATAATACTCAAGGGAAGAATCCAGCAAGAAGATATAAACATTTTAAAATATATATGCACCCAACATAGGAGCACCCAAATACATAAAGAAAATCTTGGAGGACTTTAAGAAATACATTGCAGCAACACAATTATAGTAGGGGATTTTAACACCCCACTATCAAAAATGGACAGATCTTCCAAACATAATATAAACAAAGATATTGTAGCATTGAACAAGCCCTAGATGAAATGTATTTAACTATATATATATATATATATATATATATCCTTTCACCCCAAAGAAGCAAAATACATATTCTTTTCAAATGCACATGGAACATTTTCAAAGACAGATGACATGAGAGGACACAAAACGAGCCTCAACAAATTCAAGAAAATTGAAATCATATCAAGCATTTTCTCCAACCACAAGGGACTGAAACTAGAAATCAACACCAAGTAAAAAAACCCCAAAACACTCACAACCCTGGAGATTGAATAGCATGCTATTAAACAATGAATGGGTCAAG
Organism: Micronycteris hirsuta; assembly: GCA_004026765.1. Taxonomy (NCBI): domain Eukaryota; kingdom Metazoa; phylum Chordata; class Mammalia; order Chiroptera; family Phyllostomidae; genus Micronycteris; species Micronycteris hirsuta. The sequence continues at coordinate 68,834 of PVJI01007121.1, forward strand.
AATGAGATTACGGAGGAAATAAGAAAGTTTCGGGAAACAAATAAAAATTAACTCACAGCAACCCAAAACTTATGGGACACAGCAAAGGCAGTCCTGAAAGGGAAGTTCGTAGTGATATAGGTCTATCTAAAAAAAAACAGAAACATTTCAAACAAACAACCTAATCCTACACCTACAAGAATTCGAGGAACAACAACAAAGACAGCCCAGAGCAAATAGAAGGAAGAAAATAACCAAGATCAGAGCAGAATTAAATGACACAGAGACTAAAAGCACAATTCTAAGGATCAATGAATCCAGGAGCTGGTTCTTTCAAAAGATAAAGAAAATTGACAAGACTTTAAGCAGGCTCATCAAGAAAAAAAAAGAGAGAGGACCCAAATAAACTCAATCAGAAATGAAAGAGGAGAGATTACAACTGCTACCACAGAAATACAAAGGATCGCAAGAAATTACTATGAAAAACTGTATGCCAAGAAATTTGAAGACCTAGGTGAAAAGGATAAATTTCTAGAAAAACACAATCTTCCAAAACTTAATGAAGAAGAAGCAGAAAACCTGAACCAACCAAAAACAGCAGACAAAATTGAAGCAGTAATTAAAAAATCCCCAACACACAAAAGCTCTGGACTGGATGGTTTCACAGGAGATTTCCACAAAGCATTTAAGGAAGAGCTAACCCCTGTCCTTCACAGACTATTCCAAAAAATTCAAAATTATGGAAGACTCCCAAACTCTTTTTATGAAACCAGCATCATCCTAATCTCAAAAACAGATAAAGACACAACAAAGAAAGAAAACTTCAGGCCAATATCACTGATGAATATAGACGCTAAAATCCTCAACAAAATATTGGCAAACTGCATCCAGCAGTACATTAAAAAGATCATACACCATGACCAAGTGGGTTTCATCCCAGGGATGCAAGGATGGTATAATATTTGCAAATCAATAAATGTAATACATCACATAAACAAAAGCAAAGACAAAAATCACATGATCATATCAATAATTGCGGAAAAAGCATTTGATAAGGTATAGCACCCATTTATGATAAAAACACTCTGCAAAGTAGGAATAGAGGGAGCATTCCTCAACATAATAAAGGCCATATATGAGAGACTTACAGCGAACATCATACTCACTGGGCAAAAACTAAAATCTTCCCCACTAAAATCGGGAACAAGACAAGGTTTTCCACTATCACCACTTCTATTCAACATAGTGTTGGAAGTTTTAGCCACAGCAATCAGACAAGAAAAGGAAATAAAAGATATCCAAATTGGAAAGGAGAAAACTGTCATTGTTTGCAGATGACAAGATTGTGTACATAGAAAATCCTATAGACACCGCTAAAAAGCTACTCGACCTAATAAATGAATTTGGCAAAACAGCGGGATACAAAGTCAATATCCAGAAATCAAGGGCATTTTTGTATACCAATAATGAAACATCAGAAGCAGAAATCAGGAAAAAATCCCATTTGATATAGCAACAAGAAAAATAAAATACCTAGGAATAAACCTAACCAAGGAGGTAAAAGACCTGTACTCAGAAAACTACACTACACTGAAGAAAGAAATCATGGAAGACACAAACAAATGAGAATATATACCGTGTTCATGGATTGAAAGAATCAACATCACCAAAATTTCCATACTACCCAAATCAATGTATAGATTCAGTGCAATCCCTATCAAAGTTCCAATGACATATTTCACAGATATAGAACAAACATTTCAAAAATTCATATGGAACCATAAACAACCCTGAATATCTGCTGCAATTTTGACAAAGAAAAGCAAAGTAGGAGGGATCACAATACCTGATATCAAACTGTATTACAAGGCCACGGTAATCAAAACAACCTGGTACTCGCATAAAAACAGACAAGTAGACCGATGGAACAGAATAGAGAGCCCAGAAATAAACCCAAGTCTCTATGGTCAATTAATTTTCGACAAAGTGGGCAGCAGCATGAAATGGAGTAAAAATAGCCTCTTCAACAAATGGTTTTGGGAAATCTGGAAGTCTACCTGCAAAAAAATGAAACTCGAGCACCAACTTACACCATACACAAAAATAAAGTCAAGGTGGATAAAAGACTTAAATATAAATCGTGACACCATAAAAGTCCTAGAGAAAAACATCGGTAGGAAAATCTCAGACATTCCACGCAGCAACATCTTCGCTGATATGTCCCCTAGAGAAAGAGACATAAAGGAAAGAATAAACAAATGGGACCTTATCAAAATAAAGAGCTTCTGTGGGGCTAAAGAAAACAGTATTAAAATAAAAAGAGAACCAACCGTATGGGAAGACATATTTGCCAGTGATACTTCAGACAAGTGTTTGATATCCAAAATATATAATGAAATCATACAACTCCACTCCAGGAAGACAAAAAACCCAATTAAAAAATAGGCAAAAGACATGAACAGACACTTCTCCCAGGAAGATATACAGAGGGTCCAGATATATATGAAAAGATGCTCAACATCACTAATCATCAGAGAGATGCAAATTAAAACCACAATGAGATACCACCTCACACTAGTCAGAATGGCCTTCATAAACAAAGCAACAAAGTGTTGGAGAGGATGCAGGGAAAAGAACCCTAGTGCACTGTTGGTGCAAATACAGACTGGTGCAGCCACTGTGGAAAACAGTATGGAATTTCCTCAGAAAACTAAAAATGGAACTGCCTTTTGAACCAGCAATTCCACTGCTGGGATTATACCCTAAGAGCCCTGAAACACCAATCCAAAAGAACCTGTGCACCCCAGTGTTCATAGCAGCACAACTTACAATAGCCAAGTGCTGGAAGCAACCTAGTGCCCATCAGCAAATGAGTGGATCAAGAAACTATGGTACATTTACCCGATGGAATTCTACACAGCAGAAAGAAAGAAGGAGCTAATACCCTTTGTGACAGTATGGATGGAACTGGAGAGCATTATGCTAAGCAAAATAAGCCAGGCAGTGATGGACAAATACCATATGATCTCACCTTTAAGTGGGACATGATCAACAAAAGAAAAAAGCAAACAAAATATAACCAGATACATTGAAATTAAGAACAGTCTAACAATAGCCAGAGGGGAGTGGGGAGGGAACTGTGGGGAGAAGGGTTTTCAGGAACTACTATAAAGGAAACATAGACAAAACCAAGGGTGAGGGTGGAAGCAAGGGAGGGAGGTGGGTTTGGATGGGATGAAGGAGGGAAGGAGAGAAAATGCAGACAACTGTAATTGAACAACAATAAAATAATTTAAAAGTTAAAAAGAAAATAAAAAAAACAAAGTTCAAGAAAAAATAGAGAAAACTAGAACGTATACTCTTTGTTCTAATATCCATTTGAATTTTATTCTTGGAAAGGAACAACTACAGAAAATTATGCCCACAAAGATAAGGCCACCTACATCCATTAAAAAATAATGTCTAATAAATAATATTGTATGATAATTTTTGTATAGCAAAGTGTCCTAAGAAATTTTACTTTTATTGATAATTTTATGCCATGCCATATTAACATAATTAATGATAATTAATATTTGTTGAATTGTATAAGTAATATTCAACTCAACATGTTTGAATGCTTTAAATTACAGTATATGTTCTTATATTTCTTTTTACTTTTGCATAAAGCAATATACCTTTGCACAAAGAAATATATATAAAGGTATATACTTTTGTATATATTTTTGTATATACCTTTAGACCTTCTGTCCCAACAAATACTACAGTTTTAGACATAATGGATTCTTAATAAAACTCAATATTATTTATTAAATAATATTATTTATTACATATGATTTATTAAATACGATTTTGACAAACCAAAGCCAAATTAAATTATAATGAATAATTTAAATCCTAAAAAAAAGAAAAGTTTTAGAGGATAGTTTTTAATAAGTGTTTCATAATTTCTTCTTTATTGAGCTGGAGATATTTTAACTTGTTTCAACTTTTATATTTTATAATATTTATAGCATTTCAGCTACTCACTTAATTAAAATCAAGTACAACTATTATATCATAATACTAAAAAAACTTATTTCCTTCTGCATTCTCATTTTAATCTTGGTTTGTCTTTTTCCATTATTAGATTTTACAGGAATTTTAAATTTTACATTACTGGTTTACCAGCAAAAGGAGCTTTCAGATTTGTTATTCATCATTATTATCTACTAAACTGTTCTATGTTCACATAAACAGCACTATTTCAAGAAGTAATGGTGCCCACCCACTATAGATTGTTGGAAAATGTAATGATCCTTTAGTCGTCAACACACATTTTTAAATTTTAAAGACCCTCACTCTGGCCAAATATATACCTACAAATAAGAGGACAGATGGCATAGCTAGGACACTTTTTTCATTTTTTCTAAAATAGTTATTGAACTCACGCTATGTAGAAATATATTTTCAAATGTTTTCCACCTGTCATTATATTTGAAGTGTTTTCATTTGTATTAATTTCTAAATATTTGATACGTGAGCTTTCATTTTTCTTTGAATAACGTTGTTGTGGGAAGTGTATATGAGTTTTTGCATTTTATGACATGTTAAGCATTTGATTTCTTTGTGTTGCATCTTGAGACATAAACCATGCAATTTTTTTGTGTTTTAAATCTATATTTCTTTCTTAGGATAGAACAGTATCAATGCTTATATATTATCTGTGGACACTTGATGTTTGAAATGGTGCGGGAGGAGTAAGCTAATAATTTTAAGTACCTTACATATAAAAATGCTTTCAATATTTATCTCATTTAATTCTTATAACAACCTAGTGAGGTAAGAATTATTATCTACACTTTGTTTTTCCAGTGGAAAATAGATTCAAAGTTTAGTGATTTGCCCAGATTACATCTTTAGTATGTATGTGGTACTGCTGAACTCAGAACCAGTGTGTGTGATGCCAAAGCTCAATGTCCTTTTACTGAATTAGTGTCTTTCAAGGAGATATAATTTCTTTCAGGGGTATACAGAGTTTGATATATATCTAATTGTTGTACATTTACTGTATTATTCATTTCTTTGCTGTTCTTACTCAATTTTTAATGGGGATTTACCCAGGATAATTACATGCTGTAATTTAATCGTGGATTTTTAGAAATGTGTGTTCCATTGGTCATCAATCTCATCTGTCTGTGGATTCAACTACTACTCTCCTGGCTGTCAGTTTCCCATCTCTTATTTGAGCTCCAGGCTGCAGCTCAGCAAATGTTTTTAAAATCTAAGACTAAACATTTTACCATATTGGTTTGATTATTAAGCATTTACTGCAACATTTGGAAAGCAATGAGAAACATGAAACATGTAATAAGAATCATTTTAGCTCCACAAGCTGAGACTGCTAGCATTTTTATGAATTTTCTTGCTATCCAATTTTTTGTCTCTTATATGCATACACATATTTTATTTATCAATTGGAATGAAACCAATTATTATGGTTTCTAACCTTTTCTTATCAAAATAATGTGAACATTTTTACATTATCAAATATTCTTCAGGAATATGATGTTTTTTAATTAGTCTTTTTGTGCTGTATGGATGTGCGACAGTGTAACCATTCCATATCGTTGGGCATTTAGGACTACAATTATATATCAATTATATGCAAATCATGGGATGGATATTGGCGTTTTGAACTGCACCTAGTTATATAACAAATGAACTTAGTTTCAGTAAAATTTTGTCGGGCAGGGGGGCCATGGAATTAAGCAGCCAAGAACAAATGGTAGTAAAATATGCACCATGCCTTTAACAATGTCAGTTTCCCTTAATGGTACACTCCATTTCAGGCTGGGTTTCGTCAGGACTACCTCCCCATTAATATCCCAGACCTTCCTCTCCAAAAACCTTGTATTCATGGAGTCTTTCTATTAGGAATCTAATACTGGCAATATTTTTCTGTGCTGATGACAACAGATGCAAGAACTAAGGTGAGCCCCCTAGATAATCTTCTAAAAACAGATGAACTTAGAAACCACATTTAAAATGAAATTAAGTGTTGCTGTATAAATCTTGATGAGACTATTACTTTCTAATGATTCTTCTGTTCTTGGCATCCCCTGAATTTCTTCTTACACTTTCTTGAATCTGTTATCTGTGTATTTTTGCCTTCCTGTAAGTGGTTTGTGAAATAAAAAGAACATTTACTTCCCATTTGACTATTTTATAATAGCTTCTAAATAGGAAAGTTGTGAGAAAATGTTACATGTAATATGAAGCTATTGAAGTTTTTCATAAAAGCGAGAAAAAGCAAAAAAAAATCTCATTTCACCTAATGCATTTCAAAGATTGCCATAAAGTAAGATGCTTTATCATTGGAAAGAAAATGCTGCTTTTCTTCAATAGGAAACAAATATATTTGCATCATAACAGAATGGGGAAGCTGTAAATAGAAGGGCAAATTTTGGTTGTTGCTATGCAGACTGAGCTAACTGTCATATCCTCAGAGATATTTTAGAGAATATTTTCACACGAAATGTGTGAATCTAATCATTTATTCATTACAACCTATGATTTACTTTCCATACATAAATAAGCACTTTAAAAAACAATGCTAAATCTCCATGACTTTAAGTCTTCTTTTGTATCCCAATTCCAACAATCATGTAGAGCAACTTCATCATCTACCTTGATGACCTTTTAAAACTTTGATTTCACATCTTGTTTCCCAAAGCTTTTCTATCCACACCATCCACTTTAGCCAATGTGGGCCATGCCACTGATCTCTTCATCTTTCTGACTTGTATAACTCCCTTTCTTTTTTAGAGAAGTCAATGCTTAAATGCATTGTGTCATCTAATCCTGATTTAGTTCCTTGCATTTCCCATGTCCATTGTCACTTTCTTGGTTATAATTTCCTCTCTTTCCAACCTGGATCTTTTGAACTTGAGTGCTTTACCACTTTGAGTTCCCCTTATCCCTGCCTTCTATTAGATTAATGTATTTAATCTCAATTCCAGATTCCAATTTCTTTCTTTTTTAATTTTAATTTTATTGTTGACACTATTACAGATATTCCCATTTCCTCCCCTTAGCCGACCTCCTCCCAGCCCCTGATGTCTCTTCCCTCTGGCCATCGCTATGCTGTTGTCTGTGTCTGTGTGTTATGCATTCATGTATTGTGGCTAATCCCTTCACCATCTCCCATCCAGTCCCCTCTCCCAACCCCTCGCTTGCAGCTCTCAGTCTGTTCCATGTGTCCATGTTTATTTTACCATTTTGTTCATCAGTTTCTTTTGTTCACTAGATTGCATGCATAAGTGAGACTGTGTTATTTGTCTTTCCTTGACTGACTTATTTCACATAGTGTTATAACCTCCAGGTCCATTTATGCTGTTGACAAAGGTAATATTTCCTTCTTCTTCTTCTTTTTTTACAGCTGCATAGTATTCCATTGTGTAAGTGTGCCATGGCTTTTTTATCCATTCATCTACTGATGGGCACTAGGGCTGTTTCTCGATCTTGATTATTGTAAATAATGCTGCAATGAAAATAATGGTGCAAATATTCTTTCAAAATTAGTGTTTTGGGTTTCTTTGGATATCCCCAGAAGTGGAAACAGTGGGTCATAAGGCAATTCTATTTCTAATTTTTTGAGGCATCCATACTGTTTTCCACAGTGGCTGCACCAGTCTGCATTTCTACCAACAGTGCATAAGGGTTCCCTTTTCTCCACATCTCCACCAGTACTTGTTGTTTATTGATTTATTGATGATAACCATTCTGGCATGTACGAAGTGATATCCCATTACATTTTTAATTTGCATCTCTCTGATGATTAGTGATGTTGAGCATATGTCTATTGGCCATCTGTATGTTCTCTTTGGAGAAGTGTCTATTCAGGTCCTTTGACCATTTTTAAATTGGGTTGTCTTTTTTCCTGGTGTTGAGTTGTAGAATTTTTTTATGTGTTTTGAAGAATAACCTCTTATGAGATATTTTTTGGTAAATATATTCTCCCATACAGTGGGTTTCCTTTGGATTTGTTTGGTGGTCTCTTTTTCTGTGCAAAAGCCTTTTAGTTTGATGTAGTCCCATTTGTTTAGTTTTTCCTTTGTTTCCCTTGCCCTGGGAGATATATCTATGAAAATATTGCCATGAGAGATGTCTGAGATTTTACTGCCTATATATTCTTCTAGGATTTTTGTGTTTTTGTGACTTACATTAAGTATTTTATCAATTTTGAGTTTATTCTTGTATGTGGTATACATTGGTAGTCTAGTTACATTTTTTTTGCATGTACCTGTCCAATTTTTGCAACACCTTTTATTAAAAGAGACCGTCTTTACTCCATTGTATACTGTTGCATTCTCCTTAATTAACCACAATGTCATGATATGATTTCTGAGCTATCTGATCTGTTCTTGTGCCAGTACCAGACTGTTTTGGTTATAGTGGCCTTGTAGTATAGTTTGTTATCTGATATTGTGATACCTCCAATTTTGTTCTTCTTAGAATTGCAGAGGCTATTCAGGGTCTTTTTTGGTTCCATATATATTTTTGGAATGTTTGTTCTAGATCTATAAAATATGTCATTGGTATTTTAGTAGAAATTGCATGGAATCTATAGATTTCTTTAAGTAGTATAGATATTTTAATGGTGTTAATTCTTCAATCCATGAAAATGTATATGCTTCCATTTATTTGTATATTCCTCAGTTTTTTTCTTCAATATCCTATAGTTTTTTGAGTACTGGTCTCTTACTTCCTTGGTTACATTTATCCCTAGGTTCCTTATTTTTTTTTGTTGCAATAGTAAATGGGTTTGTTTTCCTAGCTTCTCTTTCTGACAATTCATTACCGATGTATAAAAATGCCACTGATTTCTGGATATTAATTTTGTATCTTGTGACTTTTCCAAAGTGTTTTAGGGGAGTCTTTAGGGAGAATATCATGTCATCTACAAATAATGACAGTGTTACCTTTTTTCTTTTTTCCAATTTAGATGCGTTTTTATTTCTTGTACTTGTCTAATTGCTGTGGTTAGACTTCCAGTATTATGCTGAAAAAGAGTGGTGGAAGAAGATATTCTTGTTTTGTTCCTTAAGTGAAACACTTTTAGGTTTTGATCTTGGCTGTGGGTTTGTGACACAAGGCTTTTTATTACTTTGGGGCATGTTCCTTCTATTCCTACTTTGCAAGAATGTTTATCCTAAATTGGTGCTGGATTTTATCACATGCTTTTTCTGCATCTGTTGATATGATCATGTGATTTTTATGCTTCATTTTATATGTGGTGTTGCAAGTTTATTGATTTGTGGACATTGTACCCACCTTGCATTCTCTAAATAAACACCACTTAATTATGGTGTATGATGTTCTTAATGTCTGGCTGGATCTGGTTTGCTAGCATTTTGTGGAGGATTTTAGCCTCTGTGTTCATCAGGGATAATGGCCTATAATTTTTTCTTTGTGGTGTCTTTATCTGGTTTTGAAATGAGAATAATGCTGACCTCATTAAAAAGAGCTTAGAAATCTTCCCTCTCGAAGTTTTTGGAATAGTTTAAGAATGATAGGTGTTATTTCTTCTTTGAATGTTTGCTAAAATTTACCTGTTAAGCTCAGTATTTTCATTTGCTGTGAGTTTTTTGATTATTGCTTCAACTTCATTGTTGTAATCAGTCTATTTAGGTTCTCTGGATCATCTTAATTCAGTTTTGGAGGATTGTATATTTCTAGGAATTTATCCATTTTGCATGGGTTATACAATTTGTTGGCATATAGTAATTCATAGTATTTGCTTACAATCTTTTTTATTTCTGTGATTTCAGTTGTTACCTGTCCTTTTTATTTTGATTTTTAAATTTTGTGTCTTTTCTCTTTTTTTCTTGATGAGTCTGGTTAAAGCTTTGTCAATCCTCTTTATCTTTGTAAAGAACCAGTTCTTGGTTTCACTGATATTTTGTATTGTATTTTTTTAGTCTCTATCATTTATTTCCACTCCTAGCTTTATTATTTCCTTCTTCTACTTACTCTGGGCTTTGTTTGTTGTCCTCTTTCTAATTTTTAGGTGTAGGGTTAGATTGTTTATTTGAGATTATTCTTGCTTCTTGAGGTAAGCCTGTAATGCTATGAACTTTCTTCTTGGTTTGCTTTGGCTGTGTCCCATAAATTTAGGTTTTTCTGTATATATTTTCATTTGTGCCCAGGTCATTTTTAACTTTTCCCTTGGTATCATTGTTAACCTATTCATTGTGTAATAACATGCCATTTATCCTCTATGTGTTTGAATGTTTTTTACTTTTTTAAAATTATAATTAATAATTAATAGTTAAATTTCCAATTTCCTACCACTGTTATCCAAGAAGATTCCTGATGTGATTTAAAGGTTCTTGAATTTGTTAGGACTTATTGTATATGCTGAAATGTGTTCTATATTTGAGAATTTTCCATGTGCATTAGAGAAGAATGTATAGTCTTCTCCTTTGGGATAAAAATATTCTGTAAATATCATTTAAATCCATCCAATCCAATGCATCATATAAGGTTGCTGTTGCCTTATTTATTTTCTTTCTGGAAGATCTATTCATTGATGGCATGGGTGTGTTAAAATCTCCTACTGTACTGTACTGCTGTTGATATCTTTCTTAAAGTCCAATAAGACTCTTTATATATTTAGGAGTTCCAATATTGGGCATACATATTTATAAGTGTAATATCCTCTTGTTGGATCAATTCCTTTAATGTTAGGTAGTAACCTTCTTTGTCTCTTGTAATGGCCTTTGTTTTGAAGTCTATTTTGCCTGATATAAGTGTTGCTACCCCAGATTTTTTCCCATTTCCATTTGCATGGGATATTTTTTACATCCCTTTACTTTCAGTCTGTATGGGTCTTTTGTTTTGAGATGGGTCTCTTGTGTATAGCATATATATGGATCATGTTTTCTTATCCATTTAGCTACCCTGTGTCTTATGATTGAAGAATTTATTCATCTACATTTAAGGTTATTATTATTAGGTGCATATTGTTTGCCTTTTTTCCCTTTATACCTTTCTTCTCCCCTCTTTATTATTAAAGTAGTCCTTTTAACATTTCTTGCAATATTGGTTTGGTGGTCATGATCTCCTTTAGTTATTTCCTTTCCTTCTTTCCTTCCTTCTTTTTCTTCTTTCTTTCTTTCTTTCTTTCTTTCTTTCTTTCTTTCTTTCTTTCTTTCTTTCTTTGAAGCTCTTTATTTTGCCTTCAATTTTAATTGATAGCCTTGTCATGAAAAGTAGATTCATTGTAGACCCTTGCTTTTTATCACTTTGAATATTACATGTCAATCCCTTCTGCCCTGAAGTCTATCTGTTCAGAAATCAGCTGACATTCTTATGGGTACTTACTTGTAGGTAACTAACATTTTCTCTCTTTATGCCTTTAAGAGTCTGTCTTTGTCTTTTTTTTAACTATATTTTATTGATTATGCTGTTACAGCTGTCCCACTTTCCCCCCTTCTTGCCCCCCACCCTCTTCCCCCTCTTCCCCACCCTTTAGTTTTGTCCATAGGTCCTACACATAAGTCCTTCTGCTCCTGCACTTCCTATACTATTCTTAACCTCCCCCTGTCTGTTGTCTACCTACCATTTATGCTACCTGTTCTGTGCCCCATTCCCACCCTCTCCCCCAACCACTCCCCTGTTGATGTTCCTCCATACCTCATATAACTCCCTTTAACATTTCATACAATAAAGGCTGGGTGGTGATGAACTTCTTGAACTTGACCTTATCTGAGAAGCACTTTATCTGCCCTTCCATTCTAAATGAAAACTTTGCTGGATAGAGTATTCTTGGATGTAGGTCCTTGCCTTTCATGACTTG
>PVJI01007122.1:0-80724 GCA_004026765.1 Micronycteris hirsuta
AATGGCGGCTCCCGATCACCGCGGGCTTCCGTCACTCCTCCGCTCCCCAGCTCCCCACCGCCTCCTCTGCCAGACTCGGCTCTGCTGGCTCAGCCCTGGTCTCTCTCCGGCAGCGTCACCGGCTTGCGGTATTCACCCGTTGTTTGGAGCCACGCCCTGTTCAGGCACTGGCAGCCTGAGAAGCGGCGTAAGTAAGTCGCAGCGTGAGTGAGACCCTCCGTGCACGCTGCCTCCTCCGCCCGTTTCTGTCCCGCTCACCGGCCTGGATGTTTGTCTTCTCCTACCTCCTGGGTGTCGGACTTCCCTTCAGTTCGATTCTGTCCGTTCTGGTTGTTTAAATTTTTGCTACTGCATTCATTGTATGGACATTCTGGATGTGCGGTCAGCGAGTGCGACCACCTACGCTGCCATCTTGGCGGAAGTCCTCTAAATCCTGCATTTCTAATGGCGCTTGCCCAGCGCCCACACTGGGAGAGGTGAGGAGCTAGCAAGCCATGTAACTACTTAGAGAGCTTTGTACTCCACCTGGAGATATTATTTTTATGACTTATGTCATATTTTTCAACTCTTAAACAAAGTATATGTTCTTTACTGTTCATATTTGTGTCGATACATTCAATATGCATTCAGCAAGAATCTTTTTAAGAACTCAGAGAATGCAGAACTTGATATGGTATTTAAAAGAAAATGACAGGTTATGTGACCTAGACCTACAATTTTTTCAAAAATCAAATGTAGGAGCTTTTTAAAATACTGATTAGAAACTTCTGACTCCTCTTGATTGCCCCTTGGCAGATCAGCCATAGTGAAGACTGACCCAAAGCACCATGACTTAGTGTTCAAACTGCACGTACGCAAACTCCAATCCAACTTGAAAAGAAAGCACGTGATGCCGTTACCTGATAGCCGCGGACAAGGGTGGTCTGTAACTCTTTTAAAATGTACTGCAGGTAGTGCACACCCAAGTCTTCTATTATTTTTGCAAGAGTGCTGCGTGCGATGTCCCTGACTTCTTGTGCTCTGTTCTTGAGGAGGACACACACTTTCAGCAAAACACTAGAAAATGAGAAAATTAAAAAGAGACTGTTAACAAAAAGTAAGCAAATAAAAATATTAACGCCCTTTTCTCTCTTAACTGCCCATAACCCCACACTCCCAGTTAGGATTGTAAACCACAGCAGGTTATGACAGTACTTCTCTTCTTCCTGATAAAAGAGATCCAAAAGTCAGGCAGAAATGACCAATTTTTGATTTCATGAAACTTTTCCAACTGTAACACAACGCACCTTGGCAGATTAGTTTCCATAACTTCTCGTGGGAGAGAATGCATCAGTTTAACCATGGCAAAAGCTAAAGGAACTCGAACCACCTCCTCATCATTCACGACCTTGGATTTTATGAGCTTGTGTTCTTCTTCCCTTTTAGTCTATAAGAAAAAATTAGGTGAAAGTAAAATTGAAATAAATGGATCAGGAACCTACGAACACCGCAACCTTTCATTTTAAAGACAAGCTCTTTTGATATAGCTTATGTCCATTTTTAAATATAGTGCCTTAAAAGACAGACCTGCAGATTATTATGCTAAGTGAAATAAACCAATCAGAGAGAGACAAATACCATATGATCTCACTCATATGTGGAATCTAATGAACACAATAAACTGATGAGCAAAACAGAAATAGAGGCATGGATACGTGGAACAGACTGACGGCTGTCAGAGGGGTAGGGGAGGAGGAGACTGGGTGAAAGAAGGTGAGGGGATCAGCCAAGAACATAGATGCATAACACGTAAACACAGAAAACAGTGTGGTGGTGGCCAGAGGGATGGGGGACTAGGGGCTGGTGGAGGTGGACAAAGTGGGAGAAAATGGGAACATCTGTAACAGTGCCAACCTTAAAAATAAAGTAAAAAACACCCTAAATTATGGAATTTAAGAATAAGCCTTTAAAAATTGTAAAAATAATAAGAATACAAATGTTTTTCCAGAGGCGCAACCAGAAAAATAATAAAGCCACATTTTCACTAATGTGGGTCACAACTGCTGTGAAATATATAAAACTCATATAAAATTTTTATCAGTTGGGACTTTCAAGTATTTGAGTGACACTGTTGGTACATAAGAAATACAGTGTCTCAAATAAGATTATTTACTAAAATATAAAATGACCAAGTCAATATTTTACACCAGGGGCTGGCAAAAGTTTTTCTTAGCGGGCGAGACAGTAAATATTTTCGGTTTGCTTTCTGTTGGAACTATTCGACTCTGCAATGCAAGAGCAGAATTAGACCGTATGTAAATAAACAAGTATAAGTGTGCTCCAATAAAGTTCTCTTCACAGAAACAGGCTGCAGGCCAGACTCAAGGCCAAGGCCACAGTCAACCCACGTTTACACTTAGTAGCAAGGGCTCTGGCTTCATGAGGTAAACTGCGACACACTCCCTGTGAGCCAGGAGGAAGATAATTTTGAACGGTAGAGAAGCGGCCAAGAAGTAAAAAAGGGAAACAGACTCTAATAACCTGCTTTAGAAATGGGAGTCATCTCACTCTCTACTTCAGAGAATGAAAAGCATGTGTGTACCACGTGAAAATGGTAACAAAGAAGGAACACCACTGCTTAGCTGCAGCAGATGAACCTGAAGATGACAACACGAGAAAGGAGGTGAACCGTGAAATGCTGAGATAAAAGAAAATCCAGAAGCTGAAGTCAGTCAATATTTCGAAGCCTAAGGCTGACGGCCCCACAAACACCCCGATTCACACAGACCCGCTGGGCCCAGACACAGTGATTACCGTAGACGCCAGGCACTTATGTAGCCTGGGCAGGATATCTCCAGCTACGGTTCCTTGGATATTTTTAATTGTTCTCTCCAATTCTTCTTTATTCCGCGGAAGGCAAGAGGAGGGCTTGGTGGTACACTCGGTTTCCTCCGCTGATGTTCCTTCACAACTGACCGCATCAGGGTTTCCTGGTTCTTCCTTGCTGCCTGACACACTCTCACCTCTGCTTTCCACCTCCTCCTCACCTGAAAGCTCCAGTTCCATGGCTGCAGGCTCTGGTAACTCAATCACTTCTGTTGTGTCTATGTTTAGAAAACAACAAAAGTTACCTTAGGTCAAGTAAGAAAACAACACAGTTGTGTTAAGCAGTCTTTTCTACCAGCATCCAATAAAAAATATCTAGTCACCAACTATAGTAAGCTAGCTACGTGCTGAGGAAACCACAGTCAATAAGAGGGTTATGGGCTTATTGTCTGTCTGTTTTGTTTTGTTTTGTTTTCTCAGAGCTTAGAGTCTAAGGAAGAAGGGAGACAAGTATACTGACAATTATAAAAGAGTGTGAACTTTGGAAACACACTGGGAGGTTAGTGGACAGGAGGAGCAAAAGAAAAGCTTCCAAGTACTGTGGTTTCTAACAGTAAAAACCTACATTCACAAGCGTGAAAATCATAATGGCAGCCACCAGTTCTCAACAGAAATGCTCCTTACTATGGGGCTCTGTTTATTAAAGAAAGTTCCGCAGCACAGCATTGTGGGTGGCGTCCAGCCATGGCTCTGCTAACCAGCCCTGTGACCACAGTCGGTTAACTTAACCCTCGGGGCTCTGGAGTCTCCACCAGTAAAATGGAGACAGCACCCACCCTGGAGGGCTACTGCGAGGATTAAATGAGATAAAGTCTGTAATGCGCCTAGAATGCAGGGTCCAGCAGAAGTAACACGTGCTTGAGTGTGGATGGCAGGGGAATAATATGGGTGTGGTAATTTATAGTATTAATTTGAACATTTCGCCTACAATGTCATATGGTGGGCTTGAGAGTGACACTGTTACATTACAGAGTTACACGTTTATGATTTCGTAATAAAAAGGGGGCACTATTTGTGCCGGACCCTGTACGTTTCTGATACTTCACTGACTTTCCAAAAATGGAGGCTCTTAGTCGCTGTTTTACCTACTGGCTGTGTAGCTTTGGGAAAGTTACTTTACATTTTGGAACCTTAATTTCTCCTATCAGACATATTGGGTAACCAGTAACTAAGGTTCTTATGAGAACAAATGACATAATGTCTATAAAATCCCAGCTCATAGTAGGTGCTCAAAAAAATGCTTTAAACTTCATCATACCTAAGAAGAAAAGAGACAGTTAAGCAAATTAAGTATTTTAAATTTTTAAGTTTCTATTTATGCCAAACTGCAAAATGCAGACTCAACTGGCTACAGGTAAACTGTGACAGGGCTTTAGTACATTGTTTAAAACACAAATGGTTCCTACACATCAAATCATCTTCTCTGCTCATTACTGTGGTTCCAGAATGATCTTGCTGTGATCAAAGAATTAGAAAATTTTGAGTTAGAATGTTGGAGAAATGCAAACTGAGGGCCAGAATATTTCAACGTTTTTACCCCAAACAATTAGGATACATACTTTGGCTTGCTTGAGTACCCATTCTTTTCCTTATTTTCCTATGCTGGCTAGAACTGCTAGTTCGATATTCCATATAAGCAGTACTGGCAGGTCCTTGCCTCATTCTGGCTTTAAAGCAAAGACTTTTAAACCTTTACTATTAACTATGATGTTGCATTAGGATTTTAAAAGGCATCTTTTAATAGGTTAAATAAATGTTATTTATCCCTTGCTGGATAAGTGCTTTTATAATGCACAGATACTGAATTTATTTATTTTTTATTTTTTAAAAAGATCTTATTTATTTTTTAGAGAGGGAAACGGAGGGACAGAAATATCAATGTGTGGTTGTCTCTCACGTGGCCCCCACTGGGGACCTGCCCTGCAACTCAGGAATGTGCCGTGACTGGGAATCAAACTGGTGACCCTTTGGTTTGCAACCCGCACTCAATCCACTGAGCTACACCAGCCAGGTAGATACTGAATCTAATCAAAAGTTTCTCTTGTGTCTATTTAAATGATCAATATTTTTGTATGCTAATGTATTAAATGCTATTAACCAGTTATTCCAACTTCCTGAGTTAGTGTCTTTTCTTTCAATCACCTGAAAGAGCTGGTATTAAGGCTAAATTACTCATTTCTTAAACAACTGTAGAAGTTGCCTATAAAACAGTCTGGGGCTAGCATTTTCATCAGGAGAAGGTTTTTAACAACTGATTTAATTTCTTTAGTGGTTAGAGCTCCATCAAGATTTTCCATTTCTTCTGAAGTCAGTTTTTATATTTTATTTTTCTTAGATTTTGTACATTTCAGTCAAGTACTCAAATTTGTAAGTACAAAGATTATAATATTATTTTATCTTTTCATTTAATTGTGACCTTTTAAAGCTCCTAATATTATTATGCCTTCCATTTTCAGTGATCAGTCTTGTCAGAGATTGATCCATTTATAATCTTGTCAAATACTTATTTTTAGTTTGAGGATCCTTATTGTATCTACTTCATATTTCATTAATTCTTACTCTTAATTCTTTTCTTACACTTTCTTTGCATTCATTGCTAAACAATCTTTTTAAACGTGAATGCAATACTATCGGATTTCTGTGTAAATAATCTATAGCTCAGATTTTTTCACCTATATAATTTAGACTGGTCTTCTCTATTGTTAAATAAGTTTTTACAAGTATACTCAAAATATTCATTTTAACTTCTACCTGACTCATTCGTCACTGATCATTGCTATAAGAGCGAAAAAAGAGGAATAACTTGAATTTTGCCATCATACTTCATTGTCATAAATTATTCAAACACAGAATAAAAATCTAGTTCAAGAACGTTTTAAAAACTTACTTTCTTCATTCTGAATTTTTCTCATTTGTTCTTCAAGAGTTTTGTGGTCAAAGTGGAATGCTTCTAACACTATTACTAGCAAGCTGTTAAGAAAAGGTACATAGAAATACTTGGTTGTTTAATAATATCATTTGATGATTAAAAGGAGAGGTAATTTAAAGATATATAAACATCAAAATTATTTTTACCAGTTTATGGTATTTTTGGTTTTAACAAACATGAGCATAACCTCAATAACAAAATGTAAAAGTAAATTAGATTATAGAAAGACTATTTGAGAAAATAATAAAAAATTTACATTTTAAAAATATAACAAATTAAGAAGTTTGACTATACCTGACACCCAATTTTTGATTGATCTGCCCTGTCTGTAAGACATGAATGAAATGTTTCAAGTAATATAAATACGCTGACCATGGGAGATGTCTGCAAACAGCTCCAATAATCTCTGTGGCGGCGATGGTTATATTTTCATGCTGTAAAACAGATCAAGAGCATCAGCATAAAGAAGGCATTTGCAAATAAAATACAGAGCTAACTTTATGCATTAAAAAAGCTTAGACAAAAGGTGATTTGCAATTATAGAAAAGAATGCTCAAACTATATCCATTTCCACCCCTGAGAAAAAATGCAGTCCATTAAAGAAATGCCACCGTCCTTTCATTAAAAGATATTAACACATTTTGAACCTACTCAGGCCTCCCTGATAGGTTCAAGCCCACAGACTGTGAATGAAGTTAATTCAATGTGGAAAAGTTGACAAATGCCCAAGTTAACTATATTCTGCACTGTTCAACATTCAAAAGTACACTCCTCGAAGATCTCTCTTTCCTACCATGACAGAGAACAGTAACTGGATTTGCCCTCACATCGTAAACTAGAAAAGCAGACAAAAACATATGAAACCACGGTTTTCAGACATTAGCTATCAAACAGTGCAGAGCGGTGCTCCCTGGCAGGAAGGTTAACAAATGAAGAGCCCCTTGCAATCACCCCAATCACCGTGTGGAGAGAATTGTCAGGTCATAGCCAGGAAGGGAAACCCAGAGAGGCCCTGTCCAGTGTGAAGGAGGCAGAGTGGAGGAAACAGCAGAGAGTCCACGGGCCTGAGTACCAGAGAGGAGAGAGCTGTGCAGACAGGAAAGCTGCACAGGTGTAGAAAGCAGCAGAAAAATCATCTCTAATGAGAAGAAAAATACCGACCACAGAAACAGACCCAGGAATGATCGGGGTGATAGTCTTAGAAGGTGAAAGCTGTAAAACAATTGATATAATTTTATTCCATATGATCAAGAATGGAGAGAAAAACATGAGCATATTGAGGAGAAACATGTAAAGTAGAAAAAATGCCCACTGAACTTCTGGAAATGGAAAAGACAATTTTGTGAGGGATAATATGCAGATGGAATTAAAAGCAGAAAAGATAGTGTGGAAGAAAAGATTAGCATACTTGAAGACACAGCAATAGAAAATAAAACAAAATGAAAACCACAACAAAATGTTTAAGAAAAGACCTTAAATGAGTTATGGACAACTTGGAGTGGCCTAATATACATGGGGTCTCCCAAGGCAAGAACGGAACCCAAAAATATCTTTGAAAAAATAATGACCCAACTTTCAAAGTTTGGCAAACAGTACAAATCCATAGATCCAAGAAGCTCAATTAACTTCAAGCACAAGAAACATGAAGGAAACTACAGTAAGATACATTGTAATCAAATGGCTTAAAACAAGTCATAAAGAGAAAAATTTAAAGGCAGCCAGGAAAAACAAAAAATACATTATACTCAGAAAAGCAGAGATAAGAATGACTTCTTGTGGGAAATTATATAACCCAGAAGACAGTAGAGCATTATCTTCACAGTACTGAGAGGAAAAACCCTGAAACATTATCTCCCAAAAGCAAAGGCGAGGAGAGACAAACGCTGAAAGAATTCATCCCAGTAGAACTGTACCACAAAAAAATTACAGGAAGTCTTCCTTTCAGAAGTAAAGTGATACAGGATGACTATCTAGATCTAAATATGTAAGCAAATAATAAAGATCTTTTCCTTATTTTAAAAGATCTCTTTGAAAGATAATTGTTTAAAGCAAAAGTAACAATGCATTTATTGTGTGAGTGGTTTAAATCTAATGTAGGGGTAAAACCTACACAATAACTAATAAACAGGCAGAGAGGAACCCAAATCTTTAAAGAACAGCCAACTGATCTGATACAAGGTAGAAGACAAGGAAAACACACTGGGATAGGGAAAAAATAACCAAAAAGATCACGGACTTAAACCCGATCATATTAATTATCATGCTGAATGCAGATGGTCTAAAAGCAATGAAAAGCCAGATTGTCAGACTGGATAAAAAAGCTGCCCTACTAGAAAACAACTTTAAATGTAAAGTCACAAACAGGTTAAAAATAAAAGACTACTAGAAGATATATCATACTAAAGCTGGCCAAACCGAAATGTAATTTCTTTTTCCATCTACCCCTCTTTCCTATTTTTATTGCCATTACACTCCAAGTTGGTTGTGCTTACTGATTCTTTAAACTGGGATTTAAGGGAGTATTCTTTTATTTACTTAGAATTTTTTAAACATTTCTTTTTTTTTTTTTGAAAGTGAATTTTTTTTTTAAAGATTTTATTTCTTTATTTTCAGAGAGAGGAGAAGGGAGGGAGAAAGAGCAATGTATGGTTGCCTCTCACATGGCCCTCACTGGGGACCTGGCCCACAACCCAGGCATGTGCCCCGACTGGGAATCGAACCGGGACCCTCTGGTTCCCAGCCTGCGCTCAATCCACTGAGCTACACCAGCCGGGCTAAACATTTCTTAATACCCTGAAACAATACAGCAAATATATCCTTATACAAGAGCATGTAATTAATAGAAGTATAAATTTAAGTCACAAGTCCTGATATTACCTCAATTAGATTTGAATTTCTGGGTACCATCTTTCCTTAATCTATTTAATCAATAAATATTTATCAAGTCCTTACCATGTGCCAAGCACTATTTATTCTAAGCACTACGCAGCGTAATGGTGAAAAGAGTCCTAAGTTCAAACACCGGGTCTGAAACTACATGTCTCAGAGACAGTTACGTAACCTCACTCTCGTTTTACTCTCTTGTGAAACGGGGATAACAGTCTCTACCAAATAGGGCTGAGCTGTGGTGAGGAAGACGTAGAATTACGTAGTTGAGCACTTATAACAGTGCCTGTAACTGGTACAGTGCTACAGAAAAGGTAACTACTATTTTATTTCATTTCTTACGAGCCATTTGGGAAGATAACTACTCTGCTGATGAACGGAGTTTAAGCCCCATGATACAGAATTAAAAAGTGTGCTGCCTTGGTAATGTGATCATTTCTAACAGGGGAAATATTCTGTGGTTGGCCTTCTGTGAGCTAATAATAGCAAAAATAAAAATATAACCACCACTAATAGAGCATTTACTATGTGCCATGCACAATCCAAAGGGCTTCAGAACTGTTCCAAGCTTCTAACTGAGAGGACATCATCAGTTTGGAAGCCATGAAATTCAAATTCCATTCCGCCTCCTGCACTTTGGAAAATGTGGCATAGCATGGGAAGAGGTTTACCAGTTTCTGGATCTAATGTCCTACCTTGAGCATTTTCTCATCAAAAACTGGAGTCATGGCATAAGGCATGATGTAATTCTGAAGAGATTTAGGAGATAGCATGACTTTGCCTTCCATTAGCTGTTTTGCCAGTTTCTTCAGGGCTCTCGCTCTCCTGTGGATCTATGAGTTAGATAGAGTATGCATCAGTTACTGAATAATCTCACCTACAACCGGCTCCATTTCAGTATCGTGTTCCTTTTGCATGAGAAGATTAAGGAGTGAAATACAGTCTGTGTGTTACATGAGCAAACACCTGTGCCTTGCTTGACTTGCTTCCAGAGACATAATCCACAGCACTGGTTTAACAATGGATCCCTAAACATTTAAACTTCTTTAGAAATGGCAGAGAAAGGTAACACTATTATTGTAGTTTGTGATACCACCAAAGAAATCAGACTCTAGGAAATGATCATCTCCTATGCAAAGTTGGCTGATATCACAAAGACAAAGGAATGAGATGCTCACAACTTTTTGACAAATTAAAATATGTCTTTTCAAATGAGACGGAACTGTTTGCAATACTTATTTTATAGGCGGGCGGTGGGAGGGTGGGTGGCGGGGAGCAGCAATGTCTTCTACCTGAATGTGCTTCATATTCTCAAAGAAGTCCGTTTCCGGATCGTGGCAGTCAGTGAGCTGTACCAAGTCTTTAAATTCTGGCTGATTCGGAAAGGTTTGAATTAAACAAGACAGCAGTGTGGTATAATCCTGTTGAACACTCTGCAAATACCAAGTTGAGAAAAAAACACGTATTTTAAAAAGAATTTGCTTCCTAGATAATACAAAGAAACACAGCCATTAATGTTTTTAAAAAAGTAAAACATTCCCACTGTCTAAACAAACTACATAAAATCATGAAGTGATTGCTCTTTCCATTCCCACTCCCAAATATCGGGTAAATATTTTTAGGCAAGTATTTTAATGAAAGGTACTAAGGCTGGCTGCTTTTCTACACAGAAAAAGTAGGGAAAAACAAAAACATAATAAAAAACCACAGATAGTAGGAAGTACATAAAAATAAAGTAACATTGCAAAGCCCAATACCTCTGTTGGGCTCTTCAATCCTTTCCTCAGTTTCTCCAGGAGTGAACGATGAATGATTTCTCTATAATCTTTCTCTGTGACATTCAAGGCAGCGAGCTTTTTGATGATACTCATCAAGCACATGCTGGCATTATCACTTAAAGACATGTCTCCTAACTGGAAATTAGAAAAACACCCACATTATTCTGTGTAACTAAGTATAAGAAGGAATATTTTCATAATGAAAAAGTTCACAAAATTTTGCCACTGCTCTGTATAAAAATCCCTACTAAGAAATATCCCATGAGGACTTCATACCTAAGGAAGCACCAAACGGAGGGTTGTGAGGAATGCAGTCAATGACTTTGCAGTACCATGCTTCCTGAGAAGTGGCACCCAGTTTCAGAAAATACTATGAAACAGACTTTTTAGTTAATTTTACTTCTCAAAGCAAACAGTAAAAGGTTTGGTAAGCCGTTTTCAACATTCAGTATTAGATGATCACTGAAAATGACAGAGTTGGCTGGTTACAATTCTGGTTAGCTGCATTCAAGTTCCTGGTTTGAGAATGCAGGCAGTGAGTATAGGGAAAGTACTTCCAAGTCTGCCAAACAGGCAGCAAGTCAGAATTCCTTGTGCGGGAGAAAACAAAAAAGAACCCCCCTCCAAAAAAAAAATAAAATAAAATAAAACACAAATAAACAAAGAATTCCTTGTGTTAAACTTGACATGATATATAGAGAATGAGACCCAAGTGGTGAGATTACTTTTTCTTTTTCATATACTGGACAATCCTTAATATCAAATGAATAACTATAAAATACCACAAAGAGATTACTGATGCCATTACGTGATAAACTATTAATTAAGGACTTCATTTCCCCCCACTTGGGTCTCAATTCAGTTCAGCAACATGGTACTTAATATAGTCTCATCTCCTTTTATTTCTACTATATCAATATGACAGACAAAACTGTTAAATACTTAGCTACATAACTTTGAAAAATTGAGATATAACTGACATACCATAAAATTTACCCTTTTAAAGTACACAATACAGCAATTTTTAGTATATTCAGAAGGCGGTACAACCATCACCACTATCTAAACTCAGAACATTTTTTTAATCCTCACCCGAGGACATTTTTTTCATTGCTTTTTAGAAAGAGAGGAAGGGAGAGAGAAACATCACTGCGAAAGAGAAGCATCAATTTGGTTGCTTTCCATACGTACCTGGATCAGGGACTGAACCTGTAACCTTCGTATAGGTCTTGACCAGGAATTGAACCTCCAACCTTTTGGTTACTGGATGATGCTCCAACCAACTGAGCTACACCAGCAGGAATAACTTCAGAACATTTTCGTCATCCCCAAAAGAAACCCTGTACCAGTAAGCAGTCACTCCCCATCCTCCCCTCCCCCTGGAGCCACTGGTAACTCCTAATTTAATTTCTGCCTCTATGGATTCCTCTATTCTAACACACAGCCTTCTGACTTCCACATATATTATTTTATTCAAAATCTTAGTCTTTCAAATCATGAGAATAACAATCAGGAATATTCTGCAACTAACATAAATTTTATATTAAAAAACCCTTGTCCTCCTCAAAACACAAATTAAGAAATTAGATCATGTAGTTTTATTATCAAAACAATAAAAAAAACAATTCACAAAGTTTAGCCATAAACACCTACCTCCAGATTATAGAAACAGTTATGCATCACCGGGACGAGGTAGTTAACATCCACGGTCTGCATCTCTTTGATGTAAGAGGTGATAGTCTGGAACGCTGAGAAGCGAACATCAAAGTTGATGTCATCAAGATGTCTTTGATCAAATGCATTGAGCTACGAGAAATGCCATGGAAACCATGTAAGTGAAGGCATATAAATCTTAAATAAACAAGATTGATAGCATTATTGAAACAGGTGAAATAAGATTTTCTTTCTTACCTTGACAACATCGGTGATATATTTTAACCCACTCTCAAAATCAGAGAGAGTCTAAAAGGAATGAAAACAGTGTATTAGCAAATAAAACCTTAACTTTTCTGCCTACCTCCTATCAATTCCCTGCTCCCACTCACAGTGATTAAGGGTAAAAATGAATATTACAGACCTGGAAAATTGTGCAAAGCAATTGTCTTGACAGCTTGTTCTTAATGACCGAGAAGAGTTTTGCTAGCGGCTTGAGGAAGCTTGTAGGCTCCAGACAGTGTTTTAACAGGTTCTGTATTGTCACCAGAATATCTACCTCTGTATCCTTAAGAAGGAATATTAAGAAAAATTATATTTCAGTAATTTATAAAACTCGTCAACTTGGCTTTAATACATTACAGCAGAGAAAACAAATAATTATGTGCACAGCAAAGGAAATAATTAACAAAATAAAAAGACAACCCACAGAAAGGGAGAACATATTTAACTATATATCTGATAAGGGGTTAAAGTACTTACAAAACTCAATACCAAAAAAAACAAACAACCCAATTAAAACATGTGCAAAGGACCTGAATAGACACTTCTCCAAAAACGACATACAGACGGGCAATAGACATATGAAAAGATGCTCAACGTCACTAATCATCAGAGGGATGCAAATTAAAACCACAAAGAGACACCATCTCACACCTGCCAGAATGGCTATCATCAATACATCAACAAACAAGTGCTGGCGAGGATGTGGAGAAAGGGGAACCCTCTTGCACCGTTGGTGGGAACACAGATTGGTGCAGCCACTGTGGAAAGCAGTATGGAGATACCTCAAAAAATTAAAAATGGATCTGCGGTTTGACCCAGCAATTCCACTTCTGGGAATATATCTGAAAGACCCCAAAACACTAATTCAAGAGAACATAAGCTCCCTATGTTCATTGCAGCGTTATTTACAATCGCCAAGATATGGAAGCAGCCCAAGTGTCCATCAGTAGATGAGTGGATAAAACAATGATGGGATATTTATACAACAGAATACTATTTGGTCGTAAAAAAAAATTTTTTACCCTTTACAGCAGTATGGATGGATCTGCAGAACATTATGCTAAGTGAAATAAGCCAGTCAGAGAAAGACAAACACCATATAATTTCACTCATATGTGGAATCTAATGAACAAACTGAACTAACAAGCAAAAACAGAGACAGACTCACAGATGGAGAGAAGATGAGTGCTAGTGAGGGGAGGTGAGGGGTGGAGGGACTGAGCAAGAAGGAAAAAGGACTCATGGACACGGACAAGTGTGATGACTGCTGGGGGAGGGGGTATAAGGGGACTAAATGGCAATGGGAAAAAATACAATAAAGATTAAATTTAAAAAATAATTATGAATAAGAAGTAAAACTAGTTATTGGAAAAGTTATTCCATAGCCTTTTAAGAAGTCTTAGCATTTTAACATAAAACCCACAATAATGTCCATTAACAATTTCTTTCTTTAATTCTAATAGAAAACATACATGGTTTTGAAACAAACTTTCTTCTACTATAAGGCCAAAAAAACAGCCAAGAAAAATGAGCTTGCTGAAGAAAAATATACACCTTGGGTTGTCTCCAGATCTGTGGTCTTCTGAACTGAATTACTATGCCGAAATGGATGTTTAGTGTATCTACTGAGGCCTCGCAAATGAGTTTGGGCCACAGGAAGACTCTTTTAATCAAGTCTGAACTAGGGTTTGAAAATCATATCAGAAGCTCTTAGCTATATCTAAATATTAAAATAGCCTGACTTTTTATTCAGCTTTGCCACTGTGATCTACATTTAAGATTACACAATGCACTTCCTGGGTTCCAGACTTGGTACTCTTCAAAGTCAGACAGGAAAAAAAAAATCCTGAAATGGATGAGAAGCTAAACAGAGGAAAATAATGGGCTACCACTTCTACTGTTACGGTAGATGGTGATGTCTCCACATTCCTGCCTGCCCGCATCCCCGATTCTGTGCCAATTTTTCTCTTCTATTTTCAGTTTTATATTTCTGTTTAAAGTCTTTGCACAAATACTTGAAGACAAATACATCACAGAACCTAACCAATCAAATGACTGTTCACAAATAAACCTAATAAAGTGCACTTCAAAAACAAAGTCTATGTCCCATGCATTTATACCTGAGGGATATTGCCACGGTGGAGGAAAGGAAGCAGGAGTGTAATGAGCAGAGAACTCTGTTCTTTGTCTTTCATTAATTTGCTGATCCTAGAGAAGGAAAAAAATTGGTAGGTAAGAAAAGCACACCAATTAAGAATACTTCTCTAAGGAGTTACTTTTTGTAGAAAAACATCAGGGAAGAAAGAAAGGCACAGGTGACTTTTAAGTGTGTGTTCATGTATAACAAGTTTCACTCGGTTAGTGAGCAGTGAGCGCCTTCTCTCCAGCTGTGGGCTCGGGCTACTATTCTATTGCTTCTGTAACATCTGACTGTGCAGGTGGGTTAGGGTAAAGGCCAGAGCTGTAATCTGGCAATTAGTAATTTCTTATTTCAAGGAAATAACATTTTTAAATGCCAAGATTTGTTAAAGACTATGTAAAGCAGTTCACTGTCACTCCCACCACAGCTCTACAATGAAGGATTTATGAGCTCCATTTTTCCCAGAGAAAGCCGAGACTCAGAGAGGTTGATGTCACCCAGCGAGGCGGCGGCAGAGCAGGTCTTTCCAACACTGGTCTTGCCGGTGCCTGATCTGTCATCATCTTTCCACTACCACAGCCCGTGATAAAACTCAATGCGTGCATTTAGTGTGTGTGGTTCCCACGCTGTGGAAGTTTGAAATACAGTAGTACAAATAAAATATTTAAAAGAAGTTTCTAACATATTTTGTAACAAAAAAAAGAGTAACAAAAAAAATAAACAAAAAAATAAAATAAACGTTCAACAACTAAGTCCTGAAACAATTAGAGCTTAAGATACAATCATATTTTTGGACTCAGGTTTACCAACCTTGCACTTTATAGAAATCATAATTATATACCATTAGGTCTATTGCCAAAGAGAATCTTAAAAAACCCTTGTGAGATCTACTTGAAACAAAACAAACTCTTCTTTCATATAACTCAAAATTTTAACTGAACAAAACATGCAAAGCAAATCAAACAAATCTATTAGTCTACTTTAGAATTTTGCAGTCCATTCTCTTTTTTTAGTTAAATGAAGGCAGGTGCCATAAAAGATTTCTAATTAATACTCCAGCAGAGAAACAGAACTCTACATTAACTTAAAACCATGGATGGCAATGTTATCTTTTAAGGACATGTATCACTTACTTGGAAAGAATGCCAAGTTCCTTACTGACTTGTGTCCTGTTCTTTTTCTTTTTCACTTTCTCTGCACTTATTGTGGTTTTGCTGAGATATTGGAGAATTGCAGGCACATGCGGTAGAATTAATCGTCCTCCTACTGTGATACACTCTGAAATAAACAGTGACAAATGTTTTCGTTTTAATTAACTATTCTCTTAAAGGATAATTGTACAATATCTTCATAATGACAGACAAGGAAAGCAGTTAATTATCATGAAAATGTAATAAACTTCAACTCTAAAGATTAAATCACTTTTTTTCTTAGACAAAGTAGCTCTATCACCAGCTAAAGGACAAATTTATATAAGAAACCCCTGAGGTGTTATTTAAACCATTTCCGGTAGTAGTGAAAGAACTGGCAGGATAATACGGCAGGGAGAATTCAGACCTGGCAGTGGAAATCACTTGAGATCGCCTGGAGGGTAGTTGAGCTTTCTAGAGCCTAAGTAACCTGAATTTCTACCACTGCAAAGAAAACTCAGTTTATATAAATGGGTATAAATTGCTGGAGAAAAGAAACTTTTAATAGCATAAGTTATTAAAAGAGTCAAATTCTACTGACTTTTTCCTTCCTGAGGGAAAACGCTACCTTGAAAGTCTAGGCATCATTCGCTTTGCGCGGCACACGTACCATCTGCACTTTCTGGGAACACGCATCCCGTCGCGGGCAGGCTCAAGACTGTGTCCGTGGGCTCAAAGTCTGGGAGGGAGAGAAGGTCATCGGCTATGTCCATCACAATACCAGCTGTGGCTTCAGAGAGATTCTTTGCTGAGAGAATCGCAAAAACATTGTGCAGGATATCACATTCTGGGTGCCCCGGTTTCTGTTTAGCCAGAAAAGGGAAGTATCTGCAAGAAAAAATACTGGAATAGTCATCTTATTTCTCAGTATTTACTTTTAAAAACATCTTCCGTATGAATTTTCATATTGAGTTTAACAACTAGCTGTGTTTGTGAACATTAATAAGATACTCAAAAGGGAAATTACTGCAAAATCTAAAATTTGAGGCATAAATTTAGGCACCTTACAAACATATATACTTAGGTACTTTATGTACTATTCTCATCTAATCTTGATCAGATCTCTGAGGTAGTATCATTATCTCTACATTCCAGATGAAGAAAAAGACTTGTCCAAAGCCACTGAGCTAATCAGTGGTAGAGCTGAGATTTGAACCACAAATCTCCAAGTCGAACCCCTTTCTTAAACAAAAGTATTGAAGACAGGCCACTTTTTGCCATTGTAAGCCTTCTAGAATGCGACTGTTTGTACACTCACATGAATGCAATGTACTGTAACATGGGAATTAGGAGTACAGATGAAAACAAACATTTGCTGTGTCAGGACATGCGTTGTTCAGAGATCTGTCAGGGAAGGTGAATGAGTCCATCCCTGATACTGAAAGACTCACAAATGATGAGAGCACCTTGGCCCATAGACTGGGCAGAGGGCACAAAGGCGTTCCAGCCAAGGGCCAATCAGCAGTTGTTTTACAGTCAGAGACGCAACCCTACTAGTAGGAAGGTCAACCTGAAAAATTCATTACTGGAAAAAGAGCTCAGGAACTTTAATGTACTGATAGAAAAACTCTAAGAGATAGTCTTCACTCATTTTTGTCCAATAGATAACTGGGCATAAGTATGGACAGGCACCAAGGAAGATGCTTTACATATTATTTCCATTTTACAGGTGGCAAAACTGAGGCTCAGAAAGGCCAACTTAGCCAAGGAACACACAGTGATGCCAGGTCTGGCAGCTAGGTTTGTGCAGCTTCAGAGACTACTCTTAACTATTAGGTTTAGGTTGTCTTAAAATTTTTTCAAGCAGAAAAGGTGACAGTACTGCTTTCTTTTTTTTTTTTCTTCAAAGTTTTATTTTATTTTTTAGTATATTTTATTGATTATACTATTACAGTTGTCCCATTTTTTTCTCCCCTTTATTCCCCTCTGTCCTGCATCCCCCCCTTCTACCTGCATTCCCCCCTCTTTAGTTCAAGTCCATGGGTCGTACACATAAGTTCTTTGGCTTTTCCATTTCCATACTATTCTTAACCTCCCCCTGTCTATTTTGTACCTACCATTTATGCTTCTTATTCCCTGTACCTTTTCCCCCATTCTCTCCTTCCCTCTCCCCATCGATAACCCTCCATGTGACTTCAATTTCTGTGATTCTGTTTCTGTTCTAATTGTTTTCATTTTTAGGTTCAGTTGTTGATAGCTGTGAGTTTGTTGTCATTTTACTGTTCATATTTTTGATCACTGTTTTTTTCTTAGGTAAGTCCCTTTAACATTTCATATAATAAGGGCTTTGTGATGATAAACTCCTTTAACTTGACCTTATCTGGGGAGCACTTTATCTGCCCTTCCATTCTAAATGATAGCTTTACTGGATAGAGTAATCTTGGATGTAGGTCCTTGCATTTATGACTTGGAATACGTTTTTCCAGCCCCTTCTTGCGTGTAAGGATTCTTTTGAGAAATCAGCTGATAGTCTTACGGGAACTCCTTTGTAGGTATGTCTCTCCCTTTCTCTTGCTGCTTTAAAGATTCTCTCCTTATCTTTAATCTTGGGTAATGTAATTATGATGTGCCTTGGTGTATGCTTCGCTGGGCCCAGCTTTTGTGGGACTCTCTGAGCTTCCTGGACTTCCTGGAAGTCTATTTCCCCTGCCAGATTGGGGAAGTTCTCCTTCATGAGTTTTTCAAGTAAGTTTTCAATTTCTTGCTCTTCCTCTTCTTCCTCTGGCACCCCTGATTTGAATGTTGGAATGTTTAAAGTTGTCCCAGGGGTTCCTAAGCCTCTCCTCATTTTTTTGAATTTTTGTTTCTTCCTTCTGTTCTGATTGAATGTTTATTTCTTCCTTCTGTTCCAAATCATTGATTTGAGTCCTGGTTTCCTTCTCTTTAGTGTTGATTCCCTGCATATTTTGCTTTATTTCACTTTTTATAGCCTTCACTTATTTCTCCATTTTGCAACCATACTCAATCATTTCTGTGAGCATCCTGATTACCAGTGTTCTGAACTCTGCATCTGATAGGTTGGCAATCTCTTCATCTCCTAGTTCTATTTTTGGAGTTTTGATCTGTTTTTTCATTTGGGCAATATTTTTTGGTCTCAAAGCCTGTTATGTTGTAAGGGGGGGAGCCTTAGGTGTTCACCAGGGTGGGGAAATCCACATCACTGTATTGTGACAATGTATGTGGGGGAAGGGTCCGAGAGGGAACGATGCTGCTTGCTCAACTGAGCCGGCTTTCAGTCACTTTCCCCACTACCCACAAGCAATTGGGCCCTTCTGGTGCTGATTCCTGAGTGGGTGGGTTTGTTTACATTCTAGGACCCTGTGGGTCTCTCCAATGAACACTCTTTTGAGTCTGGGAGTCTCTCCTGCCACTGTAATTCCCACAGATTTTTACAGCTAGAGGTTTTGAGGCTTTATTTCCCTGTGCTGGAACCCTGGGTTGCGCAGTCCATTTCGCTCCCCAGTTGTTCCTCCCAGTTTATCCACACGCAAAGGTGGGACCACCCAGTCCGCCAGCTGCTACCTTGTCTGCCCTGGTCCATCAGTCACTGCCTCACTCTCCTGGTCCTCCAGCTGCTGCCCTGCTGCGTGGCCTCTCTACCCATCTCCACCCCTCCTATCAGTCTGAATGAATGCTTCTTCTTTAATTCCTTGGTTGTCAGACGTCCATACAGTTTGATTTTCTGGCAGGTTTGTTTGTTTTTAATTTGTTGTCTTTTTCTTGGTTGTGTGAGGAGGCGAAGTGCATCTACCTATGCCTCCATCCTGGCCGGAAGAGAGAAGTGCTTTCAACTACAAGGTTCTAGGCAAGGACCCACTGAATTCAATGCAATTTCTAAGTGTGTTTCTTGAACACTACAACTGATGCTCCACATGGACACACTCCAAGCTTAAGTGTATGGCTCAATCAGAAACTTTTATCACTTATTCAACTGCAATGAATATCGACTAACCATGGATTAAGAGGGGTAACCCTCTGTGGAAGAAGATAGTGAACACAAAATGGTCTCTGTCCTCAAGCAGCTGTGGGCAGGCAAGCTATGAAGACAGAAGAGTGCAAGGCAGCATACAGTCACAGGGTCTTCCAGGGGAGGTAAGAGCTCAGAGGAAAGGACTGAGCATACAGGGTCACCGTGGCCAGAACCAGTGGAGCTATTAAGAGAGTGGCCAGGCCCCTAGCTGTGTGGTTCAGTTGGTTTGGGCATCAACCTGCAGACTGAAAGGTCACTGGTTCGATTCCTGGTCAGGGCACATGCCTGGGATGCAGGTTCAGTCCCAGGTTGGGGCACATGTGGAAGATAACTGATCAATGTTTTTCCCTCATATCCATGTTTCGCTCCCTCTCTTTCCTCCTCCCTTCTCCTCTCTCTAAAATCAAAAATAAAGTAAAATAAAAAAAAAATAGAGAAAGTGTGGCCAGAGATAATTCTGTTTACGGCTAAATAATTTGTAGCATCTCTTTTCACCTTCAGGAATGTTTTAACTTGGACAAGTGACGTGGATCTACACTTTGAGAAGGACCCAACCAACATAAAACTATCACGAGTCACTATCATGAAAGTCCTTTGTGACTTATTTGCATAGAAATTACACAAATATAAAACATTTCTCAAGTGTGCCTATGAAGTGCTGCTTATAATATCCAGCAATAAAGCAAGATATCAAAGTGCATCCTCAAATTGAGAAATAAATGAAAAGAGCCCTTCCTACTAGTAAAACATATACCAGGCTTTCCCGAGGAGGACAATGTCAAGGTCTTTGGTTTATTTTTGAAGACTATTTAATCACATGGGGGAATCTTCATGACATCACGGTATATGAACAAACAAAATCAAAATCAAAAGATCACACAGTATGATCCCAATTTTGTAAAAACTGATGCCAAGATTTTAACATCACTGAATAATTTTGAAAAAGAAAATATTTTATGCTTTTATTCTTCAAAATAAATTAGAGCAAAATTCAGTCTGTTGCCGTCACCAAGATAACAGCACAGAGAAGTTCCCACACTTCTCAGTAAGCATGCATTTGGTGTGTAACACAGCACCTCTGGACCATCAGTAGGCAAAGGCTCTGTACGCAGCCTTTGTCATAAGTAAACATCCTGTATGGCAACTACATGTACGGTTCAGTGGAACTTTACAAAGAATAGAAGACATGCAGAAACATCTAAAAAGCCTGTGACATTTTTCTGATTTTAAGTGGGAACTGGGAAAAGGAAAAAGAATGCCAATTACAAACCAGCTTTTATTTCTAAGCAAGCGCACAGAAAACGGCAATATTTACGTGCCGATTTCACTACCTGCTCTGTTTCACATTCTGATTTCCCTTTGCCAAGCCAACTCAAACTGCTCGCCCAATTATTAACCAATGGGAGAAGATCCCTATCAATTCCAGTACTTCTGATTTTCAAGTTTTAATGAAACCGTAAAAACAGTAAATATGTATAAGTTTTGATAAAAAATGCTTTCTAACTTTAAACTGCAAAATGTTATTTTACCTATTTTTTTCTTTTTAAAATTATAAGGAATGCAAGCACTCAAAAACATGTCATGAAAAGGCCCCCACCCCCACGCTGGCCCACCCAAACCTGCACATGCTGCAGTACATGACAGCTTCTCGTGTACCCTAGACATTTTCTATTTCACTTTATATCTGCATACATGTGCAAGCATTTTCAGGAACTACGCTATACATATTGGTCAGCAGCAGTGTTTTGCTTTAAACCATGTATTTTGAGATTCAGATGCCTTATTCTCTATAATGGCACCTTCAGTAGTTCACTGCATGGAAAGACCAGAAGTTACATTATTAGTAACCCTGACTAATATATCTGCCCTTTTAAAAGGGAGGGAAAGGCCATACCTTGCATTTCTGCTCCAGACACTTATTAGTTTCAGCAGAGGAGTAGGAGAGTATTGACTCTCAGATCCAAGCCTGCTGATCTAGGACACAAAATAAAAACAGAATACAAAATAAAAACATATACAGAACTGTAGGAATGTAACAACTAAAAAGCTGGAACAGGCACAGAAACTGCACCAGAGGATGAAAGAGCCAAGGCACAGAGATGAACAATTATAGAACAGACTGAGGAAAACACAGGTGACCCAAAAGAACACCTGCACAGGAAAAACTGCAAAGAAGCACATGGAAATGCTAGACACTTGAGGAACCAGGCAGTTGAGGTTTCAACTGCTCAGAGACGACAGACTCAAGTAGCTAGAAATCTTTCCTAAAGTTAAGGATTTGCTACGGTCTGCTTTGCCACAACCAATCTTAGCTATTACCAAGTGGTTACAACCAGAGAATCAAACAAGGGAACGTGTAACAAAAATATCTCTGTATTTTCCCTCATGCTTGTCAAAATCTAGAGACACATCGCATGAGGTGCTAAAAAGTTATGTTACATTTGCTTAACAGACACAATCATATTCAAATTAGCCTTAAGAATAAATGCCACGGTCTTGCGGAAACTAACTCTTGAGCTTTAGGTGGTAGTGGAAGCAAAGAAAGTGTTCAAAAACTTCCAGAAATAAACAAAGCCCTGATGTGAAAGAAAAGAGCATGACAGGCACTCATGTCTGGGTTTGGACCATGCTGGTACAGTAATAAAAAGGAAGAGGCAAAGGTATCCAGGCAGAATGTAGAAATCAAGGTTTACCTGGGGCCAAACTGCACCATGAAATACGGCATCAATTTCTTCTGTTCTGAACTGATAGGACTCCCAATCCAAAAAGATATCAGTTACCATTTTGATTCCAAGACGTCTTAAATTTTTCAGTGGGTTGATAAACCTCAGCTGTATCTGTAAAACAAAGATCTTCTATTTAAAAAATGTGACAGACATCACTTTAATCCTTGACTTCTCAGGGAAGCGCTCTTGCTCAGACAGCTAAGAAGCAAACTGGAAATCTTGCTACTAAGTCTGTTGACTTTGGTTCTGATTCACAAGGAAAGGTCAACTAAGCAAGTCATACTGGTTTTTTCATTGAACAAGATGGGGAAACAGAGACCTAAAAAAATCCAATGGAGGGACGTGCTCCATTGTCACTGCCCAGTAAAATCACACTAGAGTATCCTGAGGAGAAAAAAAGCACAACTGGAACAATTGTTTTGTTTCCACATTGTTTTACTTTTCTATCAAAGTAACTGTCTCAAATGAAATCCTGATTTCTGCCCTGGCTGGTGTGGCTCAGTAGACTGAGTGCCGGCCTCTGAACTGAAAAGCTGCCCATTCGATTCCGTCAGGGGACATGCCTGGGTTGCAGGCCAGGTTGTGAGAGGGCGTGTGAGAGGCAACCGATCGATGTATCCCTCACACATCCATGTTTCTCTCCCTCTCTCCCCCTTCCTCTCTCTCTGAAAATAAATAAATAAAATCTTTTTAAAAAATCCTGATTTCTTCCTATGAACAGAAGATTCAACCAAAAAAAATATTTTTTTTGCCATCACAAAGCCTTAGATGAAAGGAAAAACCTTCATTTCAAATAAAAGTCATATTTCTTTTTTAAAAAAAATGCATTTATGTTTAGAGTGAGGGGAATGGAGGGAGAAAAAGAGGGAGAGAAACACTGATGCGAGAAGCACTGACTGGCTGCCTCTCGCGAGTGCCCCAACCAGGAGCCAAACCTGCAACCCAGGTCCGCGCCCTGACCAGGAACCCAACTGGTGACCTTCTGCTTCGCAGGCCTATGCCCAACCAAGGGAGCCACGCTGGTCAGAGCCCTTTTTATTTTCACATTTGCATTATTATTATTTTTACCTCTATTAAAACTAGGCGTTTTTAATTAACCTTGTTAAAATTAGTCTTAAGATTTCATGCTTTCTCCATATAACAGAATACGTTGTGCAGTAAGAAAATGAGGCAAATAAATTAAGGCATGGGAAGATCTCAAAATATGTAATTCAAAGAAAAATACAATTTGGAAGAAAACGAAGACTGTCTCCGTAGAGGCGCTGGAGCTGGAGTGGGGGGGGGGGGGTGTCTGAATTGACAGAACCGTCCCTGTAACAGAGACCGCTTCTTCCGCGGGCCCCGCCTCGCCTGCGGAGCAACGGGAATCGCAGATATGGAGGCGCCCTGTTCAGGCTCCGACGGGACGGAGCCCCCGCCCACGGGTCCATCGGTACGACAGCCACCGTCCTGGCCTCGGCTTACAATCTTTTGAAGGACAATTTGTTAAATTATGTAAGAGACTAAAAATGCCAAAAACATCCAAGAGGGGAGGAATTATAAATTCAAGAAGGGTAAATAAAGCTTCATGGAAGAGAGAGAATTCCTACTGGATCTCAAAGGACACAGAGGGTTAGGCCAGGCAGAGAGAGAAAAAGGCCTCACAGGGCGGTTTCTCCCGAGCACAGAATGGTGTAAAACCAAACACAACGGGGAAGATTCAACCCCTAAATGTTTTTCCACTTGATGAATATACTGTGGACTCTGGATTTGTAAGTGGCAACTTGTTTTTACATATGACTTTTATTACCTCTGTCAAAATCTAAAAACCACCCTACCTATTAGGAAGATAACACTGATGCTCTAATAAATAAGTATCAAGTCTTATGGCCAAGATATTTTGAAAAAACAAATAGGGGAGTTATTTGTCACGAAATCTGATATTCTGAACAACAGAAGTGCTTGAATCTGAAAGAGTACATTTTTTATTATTTTTATTTTTTAAAGATTTTATTTATTTACTTCTTAGAGAGAGGGGAAGGGAGAGAGAAAGAGAGAGAACATCAGTGTGCGAGAGATCCCCAACTGGGGAACGGGCCCTGAACCGAGGCATGTGCCCTGACTGGGAATCAAACCTGCAACCTTTTGGTTCGCAGACCTGCACTCAATCCACTGAGCCACATCAGCCAGGACTGAAAGAGCACATTTTAAATTCAAGTGAATAGGAATAAAGACGCCATTACTGTACGAGTTCAAAGAATCTTATTTCGCATACCCATCAAGTTTCTACCATTACTTGTGATGAATTATCTCATTGTACAAGTTACAGAGACAGAGGAAATGACAGGCTAGGATAAGAAGGTGACACAGTTACAAGTCATTTCTGCTCCAATTCCACTGGCAATATTTCCATTATCAGCTGTATCATGTTTGATAAAAGATAAAAACTATTACTGATATTTGAAGACAACCTGGTACCATGATCCCCTGGAGCAAATGAGAAACTAATCTCAGCATGTGTGATATCAAATCAGACACCCCCCCACCTTTTCCCAATCACACCTGCAAGGCCCCTCTCTGTGGGTTAGAGTCCCTGAGTTCTATTCACTTCCATAACCATAGTACCAGCTGCCCAGTCTATTCAGTAACTGTTGAATCAGCTGGAAGAAAACCCTGCAAGTAAGCAGCTGTAAACTTTAGTTCCTAGAGGAATGGCCAATATGAGTGAGTTTATGTACGTTTCCAAGTTACTCCATTGCTTACAGGTACAGAAAAAACAGAACCAAACCAAAGCAATCCTCGCAGTACACCTCTGATCCTTGGAGGATCTCTAAAATACAAAAAATAAATGTGTAACTTAGCTCAAACACACAAATGTAGCAATAGTATTATGTAACAATTCTTTACAGTACCTCAAAAAAGTCTTTAGAATTGTCCAAAAGTTTAAAAAGAAAATAGGAGAACTGCCTACCGCTCAAGAAGCTTAGCACCTCTCTGACTAATGAACTGTGAAATTGCACAAATGATCCTCTGAGTTACTGATTGTTGACACAGGAGTGCGGCTGTATCACTGATTAACTTCTAAGTTAACCATAAATTTGGAGGGCTTACAGAGGGTTTATAACACCTTTAACCATTCAGATTTAGTATATCAACATAGAGATAAAGTCACTCACTTTAAGGCATAAGAGAAAATTCTCACATAATGTCTGCCTGCTCTTTTCCGGTGGTTTTCCCACTTTTAGTCAAATGGAGCCAGGGACCAGGTCTAGCCTCCGCTCTCAGACACTGAACAACTGAACCGAATATATGAAACAATAATTTTCAGACACTGAACAGCAGCCCACAGACACAGTAAGCCCCGACAGAGAAGAAACAGATGAGGTGAGCTCCACACATTCCCCATCATCCTGCCCGGCCAGTTGCAGGCACCAGTGTGAGAAGAAAGAACCCAGGCAGAGTCCAGCCATCTTTCTAAGATGGGAAGACACAGCCGTGTAGCTTTTGGGGTAGGCCAAAGCAGCTAGAATTCACAAGGAAAAGTGTACTAGGAAGGAGAAAGGTACGCAAAGAATGACTTTAGAGATCTGTAGATGGGTCTCATTTTATTTTCCTCTCAGAATTTACAACCAACTGACATTATTCTAATTATTTATTTATAACTTTTCTCCCCACAATACTGAGTCCTTAACTTTCTCATTCCCTCAACCTAGAACAATGCCTGGGACACATGTGAAATATTTACTGAATAAGGAAATGGACAAACGCTTTGTTCACTGCTCCATCCCCAGTGCTTACGACAGTGGTTCACACATAGTACGGGCTCAATTAATATTTGTTGAAGGAATGAATGAAAGAATAAAGAAGACAAACCTGTGCCTACCAAAATGGAAGGTGTGTTCCCAGTCTCTGGATCTGGTTAATCATAGAATACTGTTTCATTACTAAAGCAGATTTATATCTATGCATAGCCCCAAAAGCAGCATAAAATTTTGGCTCTCGATTTTTGGTTATCATGACCATATTTGAGAGGCAGTTCACCAGGCATAGCCATAAAACAAAGGAAATAAATTTTAGCCCAGTTAAAGCTATGCCTATTTATCCTAAACTGAGAATCAATGGCAGAAACCTGAGTCTGGATCTTCACTTCAAGTCCCATTTTCTCCAACAAGTCTTTCGCCCATAAAGACATTAAGTTTCCCTAAACTCCAAACAGTATATATACTGTGGCCACATGCCTATTGCAACAGAATATGCTGTCTTGAATACAACTCGGAAAATATTTACTGAGCAGCAGCACCTTGTGAAGTCTCTTCTGTGGCAGTTGGCTGCTGACTTGTCTTGTCTGCCCTTGCTTCTTGCCTTTGTTCAAAACATTGCACTTACACAGCAATCAAGCATTTACTTCTAAGAGAGCTCGGGGAACTTTGTCAAAATAACAAGAAGGACGCTAATGGGATTCTATTCACTCCCCAGCTGTTCCAGATAAATGAGCATCGGAAGATGTCCTACATCTCTAGGCTCTTGAAGTGAAAACCTGAGAAACATCAGCTCAACTCTGCCTGATTTTGATTTCTGAGATGTATGTAGAACTCACTATTTCACCTCCTTGTAAAATATACACTGGATATAATTTACATTTTCTGGCTTTACATAAATATTTATAAAAATGAAGATCCTCATTATGTGGAAAACTGTTTTCAAGACACTTTGTGTAAGAAAGATTTAACCTGGAAAGAAGGTATCCAGGCCCCAACCAATTTCCCAAATAAAACACAGACTCGTATTAGCCACCAAAAAGCACAATTCAGTGACTGTCTCACCTTCTCCCGCTGATCAAGGATGTGTGATACAGTTGCTGTCATGCAGAGCAGTATCTGCAAAATCTTTGGTAAGTATGCGCTGATCAGGTGACTGATGTTCTTCAATACCACCTCAAGGCTATTTAAGATGCCATGCTGGCGACCTAAAGGAAGAACTTTAGACAAGTCCAAATCTTCCACTGCCCGAATGACGGCAGAGTGGCATTCTCCTAGGGAAACAGATGGACAGAGATGTCATATAAAAGGAAATATTACTGTTATTATTTATACTTATGCCTCCTTTCAACTTCCCTCAGTAATATAGTATTTATTATTATTATGATACTTTACAGATGATAATATACTTTTGTCATTTATTTTTCTCCTGATCCTTACCAAATATTCAGTGGCCTAGGTATGGTAGGTTTTATCACAGGACGAGGCAAAATAGGTTTACAGTTGTTCATTTGGAAAATAATACAAAAACTAATTAATAATACAAGAATAAACTCTGTGTTTCACATACTCACAACTGTAAACCTACTTTTGCCCCACCCTGTACTGTCCCTCTATCGGTGAGGAAACTGAGATGCACAGAGAGTAAGGAACCTGTGACAGAACTAAGTCCCTGAGTCCAACTTTCATCCTGCTTACCTTATTCCCCCAAATCTGAGTTCCTATGTCCTTTATTCCACCTGGAAACTTGCCAAATATTTTTCTCACTCACAGCTTTCCTTGACTATGCGGACTACAGTAGTTTTACAGAAAATGTTTTGCTATGTTTTAAGCTCCTTGAAGGCTAAGAATCAAATGTTTTGTCTTATAGCCCTTGGGAAATAAATAAAACAACAGTCCTTTGTTGTTTTATTCATTCGTAATTTTCTTAAAAGACTTGAATTTTTATTGACTGAGCTTTACTTCCAAATGAATGTATGGGATCATGGCTCGCTGATTCACAGAAACGTGTATTCATTAGAGCCAACTTCCCTCACAGGGCGATTTTACACTGAGTGAAAACCTTTGTAACGGCAGGATCCATTACCGTGGAAAAAACAGAAAACAAATGCAACACATTACCCTACAAATAAATATATATATGCCTGCCTCAAGCAAAGCAATAATGGAACTATGTTAGGGTTTTGTAGCCAAAAAGACCTGGGCTAATCTCAACCATTTTCTAGCTGAGTGGTCACAGACGAAATACTTAACCTCTCTAAGCCTCAGTTTCTACATCTGTAAAATGGGGACAAAAAGTAATGACACCTCATGTGGTTGTTTTAAGGTTCATCAGAACGTCTGGCAGGAAGTAAGCATTCAGTGTTAGCCATTATTATTATTATTATGAATTACTAGCATGGCATGCCAAAGAACATTCCACAGTGCATTACAGCTCACTGAATACAGTTATTACACCTACTTCGTTTAGACTATGAGGTTGGGAGCGGAGGTTTAAATACTGAGATTTCTATTTCCAACAGTTTTGGATCACAGGGTGTATTCAACAAAGCATTATTCAGTAGATGAATGACTCAGTGAATGAAAAATGCCAAGACAGTTCAGATTAATTTTGTAGCATGCTTTAAGTTTCTAAGGAAAAGCCTAGTTGTTGTATATAGATAAGGGCCATTCTCAAATGGCCAAAGTGCACAATCGCAACAACAAAAATACACATTTTCTAATCTGGGGCTTACAAACACGGATGCTGATTGGGTGTGATCAACTGTGAGCTCCATCCAATCAATCAAAGTTTACACTGAATAGCATTTCAGTAACAAAGACCACCACCAAGATGGGGGGAGCAACCCCATTAGAAAGACACCAAAGAGCACAGAAACCCAGCCTGGGATATCAGAAGTCCACAGCAGACAACGCACATTGAGTGCATCAGCAAGGCACCCCGCACCCCGTGTCAGGCAGGGGGTGATTACCATTTCTGAAGTGCTTCACAGGTTCAAACAGCAGGTCTAAGAATATCTCGATCTCCTCAGGTTGGGTCCCGGCCAGGAACCTCAGAACAATGGCCATGCGGGTGCCTGAGGCAGATTTCCCCTGAGTTTTACTCCCAGTCTTATTCTTCATTCGGCCATACAAAATCCTAAAAGTCAAAAAACATTATTTTGTTTGTGCATTAAACCTAAAGCATAATACTAGTTGTTTTGTTTTCTTGGAAGAAGTAGCAAAGCAACTCAAGAGATTTAAGTGGATATACTATAAAACAAGAAAGAATGAAGCAGAAATTAGATATTTAACATAGAAATTTAGATAAACAACATCAACCACAAACAAGGAAGCAGGAAGAAATAATAAAGGAGAAAAAAAATGTAATAAAATAGGCCAGCGAATGGTAAGTCTAATTAGAGAATGCAAGTAAGTATATATAGACTAAAAGGAAATAAAATAAGAATACAACTAAGTAAAACATGGAAACTATAAAGATTTCAATTAAATGGGTAATTTTCTGGGAAAAAAATCATACGTATAAATAAGCAAAAACAACTTATGAAGAAAAAATAAATAAGCCAGTAATCATGAATAAAAGTGGAACTCATAGTTTTACAGAAGAATTTTTTAAACATTCAACAAAAAACAATGTCTGTGCCATAAACTTTCATAGAAGAGAGAAACCAGGAAACAGTCCTTTACCATTTATGAAGGTGGTGTAACTATGATACAGCAAACGGTTAAGGAATAAAAATAAAACTATATACCAGTCTTCCTATGAACATGAAACATGGTATTTCGAAATACAGGATCCAGGGCTGCAAAAAGCAAGCCAAACAAGGATTATCCCAGAAATGCAAGAAAGTATCATTAGTAAAATCTCTTAGATGAACACAAGTCAATGGCTCATAGGAAAAAGTTTATATGATCATTTTAATACATGTTTAATAGGCATTTTAATAAAATTCACCATCCATTCCAGATGACATATTAAGTAACGTAATAATGAAAGTTACTTCCTAACATGATAAAACCTATTGACTTAATTAGTAGCAACATGAAGAAGGTTTTAACTTTGTGGACCTCATGACAGTGTCTCAGGGGCAGCCCAAGTCAAGAAGGACCAGACCACACTTTAACACCAGTGGCTGTTTTAGAAGCATTACTGTTAAATCCAGGAGCAAGACAAGAATAACCACCACCACAGTTAATTCCTCTAGGCTATGGAGGTAATATGCACATTAAAAACAAAACAAAACAGGACTTCCTGTCAAGATGGAGGCATAGACAGACACGCTTCACCTCCTTGTGCAACCATACAAAGAATTACCACCAGATCTCAAAACAAGTAACACCCAGAACTGTCAGAAAACCAAGCTGTATGGCAGTCTGACAACCAAGGATTGAAAGAACCCACGTTCATCCAGACAGGTAGGAGGGACAGAGTCACAGAGAGAGGGAGGCAGTGTGGTGCAAAGTGGTGGCGGTGGTGGAACAGACAGTCCCATATTCACGTATAGTGGGTAAAAATCTGGAGGGACATCATGGGAGCAAGAGATCCCAGCCCCAGGCCAGACAGCAGAATCCAGGGTTCCAGCACTGGGAAGATAAATCCCCATTACCTCTGGCTGTAAAAACCAGTGGGAGTTGGGGGGGCAAATGAAACTGCCATATTTTTGCTGCTAAAGGGCCCACAAGGACTTAGAATATATACAAACCCACCCACTCTAGGTTTCACCACCAGGGTAGCAGCTGGAAGGGCACCAGTTGCATACAGGTGAAGTGACTGGAAACGGGGTGAGTGTCGGGCAAACCTCCAGAAGCCAGGCAGTGGCATTGTCCCCTCTCCAAACCTTCCCCCCACACAGAGCCACAAAGCAGTGAAGCAGGTAGCCCCACCCTGGCAATTACCTAGGCTCCACCCCACACAATTTACAGG
This sequence comes from Micronycteris hirsuta, assembly GCA_004026765.1. NCBI lineage: Eukaryota > Metazoa > Chordata > Mammalia > Chiroptera > Phyllostomidae > Micronycteris > Micronycteris hirsuta. The sequence continues at coordinate 31,084 of PVJI01007122.1, forward strand.
TGCCTTTTCTACAATAGGCCACACTACTAAGACAGGGAGCCAAAGCAGCTCTACCTAATACACAGAAACAAACACAGGGAGGCTACCAAATTGAGGAGACAAAGAAATATGGCCCAAATGAAAGAACAGAACAAAATCCCAGAAAAAGAACTAAACAAAATAGAGACTGTCAACCTCTCAGATACACAGTTCAAAACACTGGTGATCAGGATGCTCAGAGAAATCACTGAATACAGTAAAAACATAAGGGAAGAAATGAAGGCTACACTAAGTAAAATAAAGAAAAGTATACAGGGAACCAACAGGGAAGGGAAGGAAGCTGGGATTCAAAACAATGAAATGGAACAAAGAGAAGAAATAAACATTCAACCAGAACAGAAAGAAGAAACAAGAATTAAAAAAAAAAAAAACGAGGATAGCATAAGAAGCCTCTGGGACACCTCCAAATGGGTCAATATCCGAATCACAGGGATGCTGGAAGAAGAAGAGGAAAAGCAACAAATTGAAAACTTGAAAAACAATGAAAGAAAACCTCCTTAATTTGGAGCAGGAAATAAGACATACAAGTCCAGGAAACACAGAGAGCCCCAAACAAGTTGGACGCCTCCTGGCTGGGGAGGCGAGCAACATGAGGAGGCTACGTTGAGTGATTTAGAACTGTGATGAAAAGTAAGGAGAAGTAAGGAACAAGGAGTGATAAGGGGGAGGTGTGACTTTATATCAAGAGGCCAGGGAAGGCATCTCTGAAATGACCTCTGAGATGAGGCTGAGTGAAGAAGAGTTAAGTGTCACCTGTCCCCAGCAGACGGATGGCAAGTCCTAAGGCTCTGAGGTGGGCTCTGAATGGGGCAGTAAGTGGGAGAGATGTGGTTAGGGAGTCTGTCTGGGGCTAAGCCATTCTAGGTCCTCTACGGAGTTGTGAGGACTTTCTGTTTTATTCTCAGTGAAATGGTACCTCTAAGCGTTCTTTAAATAGGGACTAACAATCCGAGTGATGACTGTTATTTAGTATTATTTTTTTGACCAAGAAAATCCAATGAAAACTATTAAAACTAATAAAAGAGTTTTGTGATGAAAATGGTTAAATAACACAAAAAGTCAATAGCGTTTATATCCCATACTTAGTTACATACAAAATAAAGGAATTAGCTCTGACTGGTACAGGTCAATGAGCTGAGTGCTGTCCAGCAAACTGAAAGGTTGCTGGTTGGATGCCCAGTCAGGGCACATGCCTGGGTTGCAGGGTCAGGTCCCCGGAGGTGGGCATGCAAGAGGCAACCTAATCAATGTTTCTCTCAAATATCAATGTTTCTCTCCCTCTCTTTCTCCCTCCTCCTTCCTCTAAAAATAAATAAATAAAACCTTTTCAAAATAAAGGAATTATTTTTATTATTTCTCAATAATAAAACTTAGAGAAATATTGAATTTAATTTTATCATTATTATTTAGGGACAAAATATTCTGAAGTCTCTATAGCAGACCTCAAAAGATCCAATTTAAAAAAATCCAAAGGAAATACAAGATGAGATATTCCATTACAACTACTGAAAGAATCATACTACTAATACTCACAACTGGTTTTGTGATCAACTACTAAAATAATCAGAATTTAAACAGTATAAATACCTCATCAGAATAGGAAACAGATCTGCTCGGTGGGCTGTTTTCACTACTGCATTATCTTCTGAAATGCTAAAATGCACTATCTCTTCCTTAAAGCTTCTGTCTTCAAGCAATCTTTGTAAGTTTTCCCTTTAAAAGTAGAACACAGCACAAATCATCACTTAATAACCAACAGTACTTTATTTTAAATGCAATATAGCAAGTAGAGTATATGTGTAACTAAAATAGGTATTAAAGAATAGTCTATAAAGTAGTTGACATCCATAAAGAAAAATCTTATAGAAATACCTTTCAAAATGGCAGGTTTTCACATTTTAAAGGATAAAAGGGATTATAAAGAGTTGGACTTAGTCAATAATTCAGCTGTTTCAAAGAGCCTAATACAAAAGCTTTCTTCAGGTCTTACAGTGATTATTATAATTTGCCAAGTAGTCACCAAGATTTTTAAGACATTATATAAGCAAGGAGAAATGATATAATCTTCTCAACACATACTTTTCAATTAATGTTCTCTTTCCTACCTTATTACCTATGGAGAGGCATTCTTAGCAAACATATATACTCCCTGTTTTCACTTCTTACCTAAAATAGCATTTTGATTGCCTTAGAAAAGAGGGAAATTTCCCAGGCTTTAACAAAATTATTTTAGAAAAGACCCTCAGGTAGAAAGATAAAAATCAACTAAAGAAAGAGCTTCAAGTAACTCACCTATAAGGGAGGATATGCGGATGTTTATACGTCATGATACAATCCAGGGTGATTTTTTGAACTGTTTGATCTTGGTGTAGCAACAACTAAGAATGATATTTCACAGAATAAGTCAAAGAAGTCACATACACACATACCACAGGATAGTAATTCTTTTGTGTTAATCTGCAAAATTAGACTTCTTACAATCTAAATTTTTAGATATGGTTTAACACTAATTCCTGACAAAAGCCTAACATGTTCCTGGGATCAAAGCACTAAGAGAATGCATGCAAAGAACAAAAAAACCCCGACTCTGACTGACAGCTGCATCCTGCACACCAGACCTTCGGGTCTATCAGTCTTTTGGCCAAGACCGGTTGGTTCTCTGCATACTCAGGAGTCACACCGAATGAGCTGGCCCCATGCTGAGCAAAAGCTCTTTATAATGCCAGGAAGGTAACTGCTGTCAGTGAAACGCTAGGACAGACCTGGCTCTGAGGCCTCTTTGATCAGGCAGTTCAGAATTTTGCTTCCCACGGACAACTGAGACTTTTGAGTTCTGACTTGACAAACAAATTATATCTGAATTATGGGCAGACATAGATAAAGTCTGCTGAAAGGAAATGTTTCATCTAAAAGAAGCACCCAAGTGAAAAAAGAAAATTTTGTTTCTCAGTTAGCTAGGAATGATATCCAATTCTTACCCGCTTCTGACATTAAAGTTTTCTTCAACCTCTTCTAGAATTTGGGGTCACATAATTGTGACTGTAACAGACTAATATGCCAACTCTCTGTTCCCACGCAATGTAAAAGACCCTGAAACCCCAGCACTCCACCAGGCTGCCTTACCCAGAAGTGAGAAGCAGCCAACCGCTCTTGGCACAGCCTCCACTACCCTTCTAAAGCTACTTCCTGAGACATGATCATGCTTTGCTCTACTCACAGGCAGCCCGTCAACGTCTGGTCGCCCAAAGTGCCTTTAAAGTCAACTAAATCAGTACTGTCTAAAACTTTCTCAAGATACAGAAAATGCATGTTAGTTTAAATATATATACTTAAAATGCAGACATAGGCTCCATTCAACAATTATTGAAAGCCTAAAAGTTCTTCTGACAAAGAAAATGGTAGAGAGTAGAGCACAAACAATTGCACAGGCAAGAATTTTACTCACCTGAAGATAGAGCTCATACAATTTGGATTCCAGATACAAGGCCCGTGGATTCGAAAACTTAGAGAAAACTTGCAAATGAGCAATTAATTGCCTAAGAAAAAAAGACAGAAAGAAGGGATACTACAAGCTTAACCAGAGATATTTTCTTAAGATGATAGCACTCATCAATTTTAGTCTAACAATTATTTCAAAAACCTTGACTATAGTTTTGCTGTTAATTATACAAACAGTGTTAATTATTTGCATTTAGAAAATTATTCTCCAGAAATTCCAAATCTCAGGCAGGCCTTGCCCTTAATTTCACACTCCCCACTGCAGAAAATCATTCAGGATGTGCTCAGAATGGTTTCGATCAAAGTAGACGAAAAACTAATCAAATACTAATACATCCCAAAGCTGTGTATAGATGAATGTTGGAATGATTCCTTGTCTAGTTTCTATGCAGTAAACAGGAAAGTGGTAAAATATATTCTTCCTCACTTTCACATAACATAAATACTGATGTCAGGCAACAGGAATCAAAATTCAGGTAACCAGGGCTCTTGCTACTAAGAAGGAAGAAGAGCGAGCAATACTCTGTGTTTGAAAGTTCAATTCAAAGATGGGACTGACTCAGGGTAAATTTTATCACCTACCAAAACAGAATGAGAAGAGAGCTTTTACTGCACTTACTAAACCTTCTAATCCACAGATGCTATGAAGCTTTAAAAATACTTGAGAAAATTGTTTCCTCTCTGTATGTAATTTATAAAATGTATTAAAACTTAAGGGAAAAAAAACAACCCTGAACGAGTAAGCTGTTACGACTTGGAGAGATCTCTTTTGCCTATTTCAGGGAGAAGTGAAGAGAGGCAGAAACCAAGCTGCAGGTGTACGATCCTGTCATTCTGAGCTTTGCGACACTGGAGAAAGTGAGTTAATTCATGTCTCAGATTCTCAGTTTCCTCCTCTTGACAAGGACAAGACCTCCCGTGGTTTTTTGTGAGGATTAAATGAAAGAACACAAGTTGTGGGGCTTCTGCTGCTAACAATGCTTTTCTCTGCCCCTGTGCGAGAGAAAGCAAAACTCAAAGTCCCACTAGTTAATACAGAGAAAATAACTGGGAATTGTAACCTCATTAGATACTGCAGAGAAATAGGGGGAAGGTAGCTTAAATGTCTGTGCTGGATAGTATGATTTGTCCACTTGCCTAAGACAGAGTACCCACTTGTGTAAGGACACACTAATCAAGGTCCTGCAATGAAAGTATTCTATAGACATTAACATGTACAATAAGTGGACTTTTAATAAGAGATTACCCTCAATAATGTGGATGGGCCTCATCCAATTAGTTGAAGGCCTTAACACAAACTAGTATTTCCCAAAGAAGGAATTCTACCTCAAGACGGTAACATAGAAATCCCACCCTCTGAATTTCAGACTCAAGGCTATAGCATCAGATCCTGCCTGAGTTTCCAGCCTGCCTTCGGGCCCTACAAATTCTGGACTTGCTGGCTCCCATTATCACATGAGCCAACACCTTAAAACAAATCTCTTTGTACATACATATACACACACACATACACACAACATTATGGATATACGGATAGGCACCAAGAACATCATTACCAATTTACTCACAGTTTCGATCCTGGTGTATATAAGCAATAGCCTAGGTCTGGCTACACCGGACAGGAAAACCAAGACATGGACCTTATCCTTGAAGACTTTCTGATTTTAATGTAAGACATAAAAACTACTATTCAAGGCAAGAAGTGGCACCATGATAGAGGCTTTCAAAAATGGCTGTTATGAGAGTTTGAAGTATGGTAAGAGAACTTTTGGATTAAAAGACAAGAATGCCTCAGTGAGGGAGCTGTGTCTTGAATCATGAACAGAACTTCATCGGGCAGAAGTGAGGCAAGGACACAACAGAAACAGGGAAGGTCCCGGTGAGCAAAGAAGAGGTCCGACTGGATAAACAACTTACTCATTTATTCACCAAACAAATAGGAGGACTGATCTTTTGCTGGCTATTATGCTGAAGGATGCGAAGAGGAAAACAGTGATCTGTCTTAGAGAGAGCCGTGGGGGTAGGCCAGTCAGGGCTGTGAGGAGGTAGATGCAGAGAAGAAACTACTTTCACGACACCCGGCCCTGACCTTTCTTGCCTCTGTGCTTTACACACAGTTTCCAGTAGCTGGCAAGTCCTTCTCTGCCTTAACTTCTGTGTTTCAACTTCAAAGGTGTCTTATACTTTGTAAAAGTCTTCCCTTGTGGTAGAATTGCCACTTTTTACTGACAACTCATAACATCTTTAAAAACATCTCCCCTGTGAAAATACTTCACCAGGCATTAGACCATGCTTCCTGCATGGCAGAGGCTACGTACTGTCCATCTCTGCAGCCCGGCAACCGGCAAAGGGCAAAGGGCACTCACACAGTTGTTGAGAGTATGCACTTATAAAAGGCTCATGGGAACAACGGAAGAAATCGATGTTGATTGAGATCAAAAGGTTTAAAATAACACAGTAGCATCAAGTCCAGTGGATCTCTGACACCCCAAATCAGGTAATCGTCAAGTAACTTTTATAAGCATGATCACTTCTCTAAGGTCTCCAACAGTTTTGGTAAACAAATTGCCCAGAGAATGAGAGAGAATATAACAGCATGAAAAAAAGAGAAATCAGAAGGAGACCAGTCAGAAGGCAAAGTAAAACTGCTGACGTGCTCATTTGCAAGAGGAGAGACGCTCCTTCTGTACTTCCCTGGAACACAGACACAGTGCCCTGGCACTAGGAACAGCGAACAACACAAGTCAGAGAGCGTTTACCAGCGCTGGGCCCAGCGCTCTCACACATAAAAAAACCCATGATTAGGTGATTCCAACTCTAACATTCTGCAGATAAACAAGAAAAAAAAAAGCAAACAACCAAAGATTGGAAGACTGAGTTTTCTTTAGGCTGTAAAAAGCAAGCAAACAAACAAACAAAAAAAAAAACAGGGAAAAAACCCCCCAAACCTAGGGAGATACAGCACTTACGTAAATAATCATCGGAACAGGGCATCTTGCCCAAGACCGTTTCCCGTGTAGGCCCTGGGAGACCACGACCCATCCCTCCGAGAACCGTGGCTCTGGGATCCTGCAGCAATGCTGAACTTACTTCGTTGCAGCTCTTCTTGTCCTTTTCTTGTGTGAGGGTTCGTCTTGGAGCACCACCTCTTCCTCCAACTCTTCATCGTCTTCAGCAGCAGGGTCTTCTTCGGTTTCCTCCACCACCACTCCTTTGCTTTTCCTTCTCAGATCCTGGGTTGGAGCAACCTGCAGATCTGCAGGGTAATACTCATTGCTACAGTGGAAAGAGAGACACAAGGCAGATGAAGCCGAAGTGTCCTAGCTCTGTTTGTGACAGGTGTATGTGCACGGTTCACAGAACCACACGTGGAAGAGACATCTGAGGCACTTCCGTCAAGCCTGTGCGACAACATTATTCTTCTGTAGTCAGCCCCTCTGAAGCACCCTATTTAACAAGTCAGTCACTAACTGCAGAAGACAGTCCATTCCACTGCGACACTGTTGAAAATGTCTGAAATCTGGTTTGGACTGAGCTGAAATCAGCCTCCGCATCTCTGAAGACACACCTGGGAAGGCAGGTGTAGGGATGGATTACAGTAAATAATGAAAGTACAGCGTTAAGACCACGTTAATCACTGTTAAACCAAATATGCCTACTTTGTTAGGGCTGTAAGAAAATTCAGTCCTCTAGGCATGTGGTCTGATAAAACAGATGGAACAAACAGCCGCATTGCCTTCTGGGCAGTCACAACATGACCCAGGCTTAAACGGAATGTCCACACAATAAAAATCAGGTAAGTCTTTACGTTTGTCTTCTCTAAACTAAGCCTGTACAGTTGGTATTCACTCCTGTTCTTAATGAATTTCATCCTTCAATTTGGGTCCACTGTTGAAGGTAAACTATCTCGAAGGCTGTTGCTGCCATTCACTTCATTTGTTTTGTGTTACTCTAACCTATTCATCCAACAATTATGTTTTTCTTGTCCATTTTGTACATAGCACTAAGATACAAATGTAAGGGAATTAATCAGACATTAAAATCCTCACTCAAGCCCTGGCTGGTGTAGCTCAGTGGATTGAGCGCGGGCTGGGAACCCAGCGGTCCCGGTTCGATTCCCAGTCAGGGCACATGCCTGGGTTGCAGGCCAGGTCCCCGTGAGGGCCATGTGAGAGGCAACCATACATTGCTGTTTCTCTCCCTCTCTTTCTCTCTCCCTTCCCCTCTCTCTAAAAAATAAATAAAAAAAAAATAAAATCTAAAAAAAAAAAAAAAATCCTCACTCAAAAATATACTGATAAAAATAGCATGTTTTAGGATATTACATTAACCAACACACCCGCAGGAAACTCCAGGTTAATACACTAAACTACTATGGAGGGTTGAAATGCTACCATATTCAACTTCGTGTGCTCAGGTAGCAGGATCTAGCAATTAATAAATCAAAAAACAGATGAATAAATGAAATGAGCAAAGTCGCTCATTTATAAATTGTATCATCACTGATTTAATAGCATCCGTATTATACTCTCAATATTCAATTAACCACATACCATATCTTTAATCTTTATCTCCATGCACAGCATGCTCACTCATTCATTTATTAAATAAGATAATTCACACAAAGCACTTACAAAAGTGACTACACAGAAAGTACTCATTCATTAAGTGTCACTGTTACCTATTATTGGGATGTTTTGCCACTGTTAGTCATTCATTCCTGCTTGATTCTTCTATGATTCTTCTCAGCAAATGTTGACAAGGGATTCACAGATTAGGTCAACATCAAATTACTTGACACATATTTAGAAAGGTAAATTTCTAGACAAAAATAAAAAGCCCCTAACATATTTCAAAGCCAGAATTAGAGGTGACATTTGGATTTTCCATTAGTTTGGATTATCTGTAAAAGTATTATCTGTAGGTAATCAGTGTCAACTAGTTTTAATTTACACATTTCACAAAATTGTCTATCTTTCATCTCTAAGTCTTCTTAAACTCAAAGACCCACCGCCTGATACTGGCTCCTTTCTCTAACCCCACCCCCCAGCATCTAGTGCTATCAGAGGAAGGTCTTTATCTTTAGGCTGAGGGGTAACCTATTTCTTTCTTGAAGGAAATACTTAAAAAAATGAACATAGTAGGAGATTCATATCCTACTAGCACAATTAATACCAGCTTGCCTATGCATAGCTCTTTGCAACTCACAAATAACCAATAAACATTATTTTACGTGATCTTCGAAACAAGGCAAGGTAGCTAAATATTACTGTTCTCACCTCTATCAATAAATTAAAGACTAACAAGTTATGTAAAAAAGAAAATCATTACTCTTTTCTCATCCCATCCACTGACCTGCCCGCATCTTTGCCTGTAACCTTTGCCAGAATGAATTATTCATATAAACCTTTTCCCTTATTCATGGAATCCTGTCTCCTCTTAACCATTCAAAGACATGGCTTTAGCAATTTTACCTCCTCTTGCATTACAGATTTTCCCCCCGCTTCTGGGTCTTTCACAGCAGCATTACATACAGACAGGCTGCTTGAATCGTAAACAGCAACCTGGACCACAGCTCCCTCTCCGCACCCACATCCCCTCCACCTTTTTCAATAATTGTTCAACTCGCTATTTCCATTTTTCTTCTCTATTATCTCTTAAACTCATTTTAATCAGGCTTTCATCCTTACCAGATTAACCCAAACAACTCATGTTAGGGTCACTTCCAAAGACAATGGTCATTTCCTATTCATCACCTGACTGATGTCTCAGACACATTTGATTCCACTGATCACTTCCTCCTTGAAACCCTTCCTTCAAGGAATACTACGTGGTCCTGGTCCTTCTTTTATCATTTTCCTGGTCTGCTCATCTCCCAACGTCTAAATATTGCTGTCAGTCCTTAGGAATCTCCTTCTACATTTACAAGCCAAGATGTGATTTAACTCCTTGCCTATAATTTTTAAAAACCATCTATAAACTGATGAGTCTCAACTGTATTTTCTTTAGACCAAACCTTTCCCTTGAACTTGAACTTCCAAATTCAAGAACCTACATGACATCTCTTAACTAGACGTCTATTCAGTATCTGAAGCTTAGTTACCATGTCTAAAAATGAACTCGTGATCTTCCCCACAAATCCACCAACCTCTGCATTCCTCCCAGTCTCAGTAAATGGTAACTAAGGCCAAACCCTCAGAGACATTGTTGATTCCTCTCCTTCCTCCTTCCTGCACTTCTCCCGACTGAGCCTCATTGTAACACACCTGAACTGCTGGCAAAGTCTGCAGGCTACTCTAGTAGCAATTCTTCAAAAAGGCATCTGATTGAACTGAAATCCTTCAAAGCCATCCAGAGTTCAACCACCTCTCCTTACCTACACTTCCCTAACGTTGATCAAGTCACCATCAATTCTTCCCCGTGTTTTCGCACCTCCTCCCAACTCTCCTCTCGCTGCTCTCACCACCGCCACCCTACTGTCCAGTCTCAACACAGCAGCCAGAAAACTCCTGAAGAAACCTTAAGTCATGCCATCCTGTTTAAACCTTCCAGTGGCTTCCCACTTCACCAACAATAAAAACCCAAGTCGTTACTATCACTCGAAGGTCCTACATCACATGGTCTCTTGTTAGCTTTTTGCCCTCGTGCCAACCACTTTCTCCAGGGGTCACTGCTGTGGCCACTCGGACTTCCCTGCTGTTCCCTGAACCAGCTGCCTCGCGTGGTCTGTAGCCTGCTGACCTCAACCCTACAGCATCTTCCCAAGTAATGAAACAGTGTCGGAAAACATGCATTTATTGATCACCTAGGACTGCTCTGCACACTACCTTATCTTTAGTTTTAAAGCAGCCTGATTCTCACACGGCTTATCTAGCCAAAATGGAGCAGCGCTCCAGAATGCTGCTCTTTTTTTTGAGACTACATTCCTCAGCATCATGGGAAATATTTAAGAGGTTCAAAACAGAGTGGCTGGGTTCCCGGAAAACACTCTGAGGCCGCAGGAAGACAATAAAACAATGAACAGAGTGAGAAATAGCAAGTCTTTGTACATTGAGCTAACTCAGTCTGTCCCTTTTTATTTTGTAACCTGAAACATTTTATTAACATTCTTTGTCAGCCGGTTAAATTCATGTAAACTTAACTGGTGAACCAAACGAGTTTAGTTGTTAGCTGACAGAGCCAGTGCTTTACAGATGGACCAATGATTTACAAATGTGACAGAGGGACAAAGAGCTCAGCCAATTTGATACATTGTACTTTCTCTGGCAGGCACTGAGGACATTCAACCAGGAACATGTTCCAAGAGAACACTTACCTGATAAACCTCAAGAAAAGCGGGGAAAGCTCCCTGGACCGTGGCTCTACCCTTTCTGGAAATTTTGCCAGAGCTTGCCACAGCAAAAATCGAAAATTGGTATGGTCCAGTCTTTCCTGACAGCTGGTTCTCAATGTCAACTGCTCAAGATAAAGAGCTCCAACATCTCCTTCCTGAGTTAGCTCCCAACTTTCACCGCCCATGGACTTCTCCTCATCTCTTATATCATTTTGCAGTTCTTTCTCTGAAAGAAAAAAAAGTCACACAACCACTGGAGAAATGTTACCACTTGTCCTTTGTTTCCTTAAGTAACGCCATGCCTTCCTCTAGCAGTACAAGTGAACAAGAAACCACACCCAAAGGCTATCAAAGATAATACATTTCTCGTTTCTGGTCCCCAACCCAATGAGAAAGTGAGCGATGAGAAAGTGAGCGGTAAAATTCAGCCGGAACAGCCGCTGTCCCTCCCAGTCGCACTGGACACCCCCTCACATACCGGCATTTGTGGCTGCGTTTTCTAGATGCTCATAGTACACTTTCCAAAATGTCTTATTTTCCATTTCATGTGCATGAGAGCTAAGAAAAAAGATCACAAAACAAAATATGTGATATGATCCTTATTGTGAGACATAGGGGGGAAAAGAAAGTGAAAGGATATAACTAAAATGTTAATTAAGTCATCCCTGAATGGGAGGTTATAAAGAACTTTGTATTTTTCTACATTTTTCAAAATGCCTGCACTGACCACAAATTATTTTTATAGTCATAAAATGCTAAAAGACATATTTAAAAACCTAAGCAGATATTGATAAGAAGACTGTTTTTTAGGCTCAATAATGGGAATGGGGCATGGGGTGTGAGATATAACTCATTAAGGAAGAACAGGCTTCTATTTAGAAAAAAAAACAAAAACCTCATTTTTTTCCCTGATAACTTTAAAATGTTAGCTTTTCTCCCACCAAATTCAAATATACTTATTAACACAAAGGCAAAATAAATATTCACTGAATGAAACATACCTTTTAGGGCTTCAAGAAATTAGTTCAATCATATGTGTTCACATAATTTGATATCCTAGCAATAGTTTTCTCAAAGTGTTTATAATCTTTTTTGTCATTAGTTTTCTAAGAATATGCATAAACTTTACACAAGAAACAAACTGTATATGTTGTTGACTATTTGTAAAAAATAAATCAATTTTTAGACTGAAAAATGAACCCTACCGTAAGCGAGCCCAGCCAGATATGGAGGACTGTAAAAAGCACTCGGGAATTGGGGGGCTAATAATGTTGATAATGGGATACTGGTAACACATGTCAGGCTCTTCCTTAAGCTCAAGAAACAACATTACGAAGTCTGTGAGAGGCCTTGCTTCCAGCACGCTGGTCTGATGGCTTTAAAGGCCAGGAAATGGCAAACAAAGTGGTTCCAAACTGGAGAAGGGTTTGTTTACTCTGCTTCTGTCCAATAAAAACTAACAGTTAGGGTGTTGAGAGGTCACACATGACATATTTCCAATCTGACAAAAGGTCAGAGTAGACCATCTGAAGTCAAACATCTGCCAAAGAACAGATCTCTACATATGAGGTGCAACATATGTATTTTCTATGTGATTATTAAGGTCCTTTTTAGAGCTAAAGGGATCTGTGGATACTAGACAGCAAGGGATTTTAAGCCCTTATTTCTATATTAAAGTTTGGGTCAATGATTCAATATATATAAATAAAAATATACAGTTATTATACAATACTTTATTACTGTAAAAAATTCAATACAGATGTATCATATTAAAGTACAAACAAATAGTCCTCCAAAGTTATTTCAACATACAAAGAAAAAGACACATAACATTTGAACTGTTGAGAAACTTGGCATCCGACAGAATAATGCATGTTTATTTTTTCTTTGCCTTGTCCCACAAAGGATTTATGGTAGCTATGAATGTTTTACACACTTATTCATTTAAATCACACCTAGAAGGAGTATAATACTGGCTCCATCATTCTGCAGTAGTTAAAACATAATAGCTTCATCCATGTAACGCATGCTCACCTTATGAGTTCAATAACAGGATCCCAGAGCGCGCTGAAGTTAACATACAACATGCCCAATAAATAGCGAAGTGGCACCTGCAATTAGACTCGTTTAGTAAATGGGTAATGAACTACAATAGAACAGCACCAAAATGCAAACGTCCCAACTCAGACAACCGGAGGTTTGGAAAGAAAAAAGTTGTAGGTACAAATTTAAGAAGCAGTGAGTAATAATGTTCCGACTCTCCCCAAAATGTCACTTGCTATTTAACACTGAAGAATCACTAAAGCAAACGTAGCATTCAAACTCACTCCAGATGGTCATGCTCAAAGGATATATTTAAATAAACAGATTTGACTCATGATTGAATTCCTCCATCCCTGTCACCTTAAGAGACAAAACTTGAACAGTAATCAGTAAAGCACAGATGGCAAGGAACCCAAGAAAGTCTGCTGGGAATGGCAGCTGCAGCTTCGCAAGCAGATGTCGGAGTTCTCAAAACCATGCCTTAGCCCTGGCCGGGTGGCTTAGTTGGTTGGAGCATCGTCCCATACACCCAAAGGTTGTGGGTTCAATCCCCGGTCAGGGCATATACCTAGGTTGTGGGTTTGATCCCCAGTCGGGGAGTGTACCAGAGGTAATCAATCGATGTTTCTCTTTCACACCAATGTTTCTCTCTCTCTCTCTCCTTTCCCCTCTCTCTAAAATCAATAAACATATCCTCGGGTGAGGATTCAAAAAATAAGAAGAAAAGAAAGACCATGCATTAAAGGAGTTGCATTCGCGGGTCTAAAGTTTTCTCAGCCGCCTTTTGTAATGAGAGGCACTGCCAGCATCCCCATGTGCTAGGGAGGCATCATGCAAAATGGTAGTTCCGTTATTATTTGGGGACGGGTGCTTGTAACTATTTACCAGCAGAACATAACACAGGATAGTAATACACAAAGCGGAGTAGGAACAGAACTGCTCTGATGGAAAGGGGAATGCCTCCAACTTGGCCTTCTTCCCAGAGGGATCCGTGATGTATCTTCAAGGGTCATGGAAAGAAAATCCCGCTGCTGACTCTGTGCAGCAATGAACAAATCTGGAGAAGATCAGGCTTTAAACTTGACATTGAGCCCTCCTGTCGTCACTTACTACCTACCTTCACAGAGGACATACACCCTCAGGAGAAGAGGGGTAGAAAATTATTTCTACCACTGCTGAAGTGGCTGAGAGAGCCATCTAACTCAAATGATCTGAGAGAACTGAGGATTTATCAAATTCCAAAAATTATTATTTTGGGTGACCACTTAGTATGTTTCTCTTTTCAAAAGCCAGCCAAACAGATCTAAAAGCAAGAATAGGGGGAAAAAACAAAGGGCAGTGTTTCGTACCTCCTGCAACGGCCCGGCAGGGGCTGTGGCCTGCGCCACGTCGTGTCGGAGCTTTCTCAGATGGAGAAGCTTCTCTCTGTAGTCCCGCACCGTCGCCGGGACGAGCTCTGCCTGGCGCAGCACAGCGAAGGCAGACTGACGCTCCAAGGGCCGGTCGTCCTCAACAGCCAGGGGGGAGGAAGGGGACATGTCAGTATGGCAATTGTCCAAAAAAGCATGCAATGTGACCAAAGGGCTAAAAAATCAAAACTGGGATGAGTTAATGTTTTAAGTAAAATAAGCAATACATTTTGGGGGGGGGGAGGCGAGGGTCAATGATTCATTTTTCCTCACACCACTGACTTTCCAGTAGATAATTCAGGTTTAGCATCTAGCATAGAAATAACAAAAAAAATAGGAAAGTAATTCTAAAAATGATTCAAATAGATTGGTAACATCTGTTGAAATGAAGAAAATGTGTACGCATTTTTACTACATAATTCTACCTCTGGTTGAAGTAATTTCTACCTCAAGAAGTAATACTCTGCATTATGGAATTACTTCCCTATACAAAAATATCTGTGTAAGGATGTTCATTGCAGTATTACTGGAAATACTGAAAAACTGTGAATAACCTACCTAAGCATCCATCAACAGGGAATTGGCTAAATAAGATATTTTAAACCGTGGGCTGCTATTCAAACTTTAAAAGAAATGATGTAGGATGAGAGGTACTGATATGGAAAAACCTTCGTGACATCATTACTTTAAATTACGTGCATATATAAAAATCTGAAATAATATTCACCAATTAATGTGGCTTTTCAGTGGTGGACTTTGTGTGGCGATAATAAGAATTACCAAAAAAAATTCAATTTTTATGGTAGATATTTACCAAGTGAATGTTCTATGAAAATATAATTTTGGAAATAAAAACATATTGTCAAATGACATGTTCAAAAGTTATCCAAATTGAACAGTTACAAATAATACCTCCATTAGTTCCGGAAGTCGAACCTCAAAGTGATTCAGGATTCTTATCGTTAAAAGCCGAATCTGGAGAAAGTAAAAGGCCTGTTTCAAAATCCAAAGTTTAAACATAAGAAGAAACTGATGCAGAGTCAGTGAGATCTAAGTTTTACAAAATTATGAAAAATGTGTCCCAATTAGACCTGCTGCAATTGGTTTGCAGGTCAGTGTTCAGGAACCAGTGCTTTAACCGGAAACCACCCCACAGCAGCAGTTTCTGATGAAGCGGCTGTGACAACCGCTGGCAATCCATGCCGACAGAAACCGAGAGACAGGGAGCAT
This sequence comes from Micronycteris hirsuta, assembly GCA_004026765.1. Classification (NCBI taxonomy): domain Eukaryota; kingdom Metazoa; phylum Chordata; class Mammalia; order Chiroptera; family Phyllostomidae; genus Micronycteris; species Micronycteris hirsuta. The sequence continues at coordinate 46,636 of PVJI01007122.1, forward strand.
GCCATGAACCAGTGTTACCTTGGATATGCCAGTTGAAATGTTTGCTTTTAACTTGGGAAATAATTTCATCAAAGCTTCTTCGGAAAGTGGCCGTTTGCAGCCACATAAGGACAATCTCTGATAATAGAGATCAGCCAACAGCAGCACAGCTGGCTCCGAAGGAAACATCCTGCAACAAGATATTTATTAGGCCCAAACTGTCCCACACACCCCAGAGCATTTGGACTATAACAGAAACCACAGAGAATTATCACTGACGAAGGAAATGCAAAAGGAAACAGATAAGAGTTTTACGCAGACATTTACCATCATTTTAGAAATGAACCTGAGGCCTAGTAACAGTGAATGACATGCTCAGGGACACACAGCAGGTTGGAGGCAGAGGAAGGATTAGAAATGCTGTTTTGACTAAAATCCAATGTGGTCTTTTCAGTCTGCATAGTTGTAAGTTACAAGGACGCTGAACTACTGAGGGAAGCAGTGCAGAGGAGGGGTCCAGACCCAGGCCCTGGGGCAGGGCAGCCCCATCACCCGTCCGCAGTACAACCCTGGGCAACCTGCCTAACCTCTATGTGCCACCCTCCTTTAACAAATATTTACTGGTGTCTATTATGTGCCAGTGACTTTTCTAGACACCGGATACATGGGCAAACCAAAGACAATGTCCCTATCCTCCTGACACTTATATTCTAATAGGGGAAGGCAGTCAGTAAGTACTAATCAGTGTGACAGCGAGGAGTGTGGCGGAGAGAAGTTAATCAGGGAAAGGAGCCTAGGCTGAGACTAGATTGCGAGGGTGGAGGGGAGTAGGGCAGTGGGGGAGTGGGGTGCAGAGACGTGCTATTTGATGTGGAGGTAAATGTAAAGAGATCCTAACCGGTGTCTCTTATTCCCCTTCAGTCACTTCTCAATACAGCGGCCAGGGTGATCCTACTTGGGCCTAAGTCACTTCCCTGCCCCCAATTCTCTTATGTCCCATTTCACTAAAGTAAAAGCCAAGGCCCTATAATGGCCAAAGGTCATATACTGCCTGCCACCCCCACCTCTATGTCCTCTTGTCCTACTACCCATTCCTCACTCTGCTCAACCACAGGAGTCCCTTGTTGCTCAAACCGGCACTCCCCCAGCCCCTGCCATGGACACGCACTTCTCTCTGGGTCTGGAAGACAGAGAGCCCCAGAGCCCCAGCACCCTCACGGCTTCCAGGGTTCTGCTCAGGTGTCTCCTTGTTGGTGAGGCCTTCCCTTCACTGATTTACAACTGCTATTGCTCCCAACCTCCAGACTGTCCCTGTCCCCTGCCTCTGCTTTCATTTTCTTATCACCACCTACCACGCTATTTATTTTACTCATTTACTTCGCTTATTGTCTCGTCTTGTTAGCATGTTAGTTCCACGAAGTCAGGGTGTTTCGTGTTTCATTCACTATGTCTCCCAGTGCTCAGAATAGGGCCTGGTACAGGGGAAAAGCGAATGAATATTTATGGAAAGAAGAATGTGAATAAATCTGTTTTTAAAACACTTGAGAACAAAATGTTCTGAACTTCAGAAACAGAAGCAAACTATTTTACCAGGTTTTCAGAAGGCCTGTCCTTTAGAAAAGGTGCTAAGGGAAGCGGAGAATGGCTAATGGCTCTGTGCTAATACCCGAACCAGAAACTTAAGAAAACTGGTCTGTTCCGGCATACGAGAGGGCCACAGGGAAGTTTTCTGAAATGCCGGATCACTTCGAGCTGAGACAGAACATGAAAGCAGTAGGAATGTGTCACGGAGGAGCCATGCAACAAGTGGCAAAAGGTCAGCACTGCGCAACGCGATGACTGGGGATAGTCAGCACTGAATACCCTTCACAGATTCTCCAGTACCAGTTCACACACACAGCAAAACACCCCTGTACCAAGATGAGTCTATATTCAAAGACTGTCAACAACTGTATTTATTTTATTTGGAGTATTTAAATCAATTATAAATCTCCTACGTGAATACAGCTCAGGTATAAAATAGATCAAAACAGGACTTATTATGCCCAAGAGTTAACAAAAACATAAGCTTTTATAGTTCATTCGTTATTAAGATAAATGGAGAATACATTTACTTACAAGACTAAACTTTTCACACGTTCCACAGGAACCAAATTAAGAAGTTCAGAAGATTCTTCTAAACTTAGCAGAGTATTTACAGCTTGACAAAGGACAAATAAGATTCCTGAAGGCAGAAAAACCAAAGAAACCACATTACTTATTTCTCTGACACAGTAACTACCAGACATCTCATTTATCTGACACTTCTTACTTATACAAACTTCTTCAATTTGAGCCTTCTATAGAATTATCTGTCAAATGTCAGAATTTAACAGAAGGGAACAAAAATCAGCAGGTTCCAAGTCTTGCATTTTAACTTTCTGAAGAGTAAAACAGATTCAGAATTAGAGAATAAGAATGTGTGTTCCACGAACTGAGATGAGGAGGAAGTTCCATGGTCGCGCTGACTGGCAGGATCGAAATGAGAACTTATACAAGGAGAGCAGAACTGGACTTTTTAAGAGCCACGACATCATCTTCATATAAAACCCACGTGGATTTCATGCCTCCAACTTATAAGGTGTTGCATATCCAATGGCTACTACCCATAACCCACTTAATTAACATTAACTACACATTCATTTAATCCTAGAACAGACGCTGGCAAGCTATGACCGACGAGTCAAATCGTGTATGTAGCCCGGTTCTTACATGGCTGGCAAGGTGAAGTTTTCTTTTACATTTTTAAAGCGTTGTTTAAAACAAACAAACAAAAATGTACTTCAAATCTGACTGTGGCCTACAAAACCTAAAGTATTTACTAACCAGTCCTTCACACACACGCTTTGCCAAGCCCTGCTGCAGACTCGAGAACGGTGCCGTCCCAGGGAACTTCGTGCAGTAGCAGCGATGCGCTCACTCAGGCCAAGGAGCAGCCGCAGCCCACACGGCAGGTAGCCCGCAGTCACGCGCGGATGAGCCCCTGAAATGTGGTGAGTCTCCCTCACACTCTAATGGGTACTTAGTATCTCACACAGAGTCTAGCACCTTAATAGTTAAATGAATGAATGACTGCTGTTAGAAAAAAAAATACTGTGCTGGAATAAAACAAAACACCTACTTTTAAACTGCTGCTCTCAGGCTATTGAGGGGTAATGTACAAGAACACAACAGGATATGGTGTTTTGGGCAGAGAGGCCAAATTCTGCCTGCAAGAATCCTAGAGGTGTGCTTAAGCTGAGTTCTGAAAGGCTCCTGAGAGCTCACCAAACTGCAAGAGACCCAGAAAGAACTCCAGGGAGAAGGAACAAGTGCGTGTGCAAGGGCAGCCCGAGGGCTGGAAAAGGAGTGTGTTGCTCAGGACAAGCAAATGCCTGGAGCGTAAGGTGCATACCAGGGACAGACTGGCGTGGAGACGGGGAACAAAAACACAGGCTGGGGCTCAAGAATTGGTGGGGGGGGGGGGGTCTCATTTCTTTGACCTTCAGAGGCAGCGTATGTTCAAGCCGCCCTAACCTGGCCAGCGGGTTACGAAGTGCAAGTGCAACACCTCCCTCCGGCCCTCTTTTTTCTCAGAGGTGGTTACGCCAGAACACAATGCTCGTACTGTTCCCTGGCATTCTATGGATTCACAGTGACTGGGCGTGTCAGCAAAGACAGACAAGAGAACACATGGACGTTATTACTGACCTTTACCGAAGCTGCCTCTGTCAACAGCCGTGAAGAGTGACTCTATGAAGCATGTGACCAGCGGTATCACCTTCGCTTTCTCGAGAGGTCTATCCAGGAAGTGGGGAGGAAAAGGAAAAGTTCAAACCAGCTTTTCACTGAACAGCAAGGAATGGCTAATAAAGGATTTACTCAACATGCTAAGCGTCTCCTTAAAAATAACACATAGTGTATTTTCTCACCTAACATGAGGTAACACGACAAGGGTTGCCCAAGAATGTGAAAGGAAAGTGGCATTTTTATTTGGGGGTAACTGAATTATAGATAAAAGATGGTCCAGGACTGGGTTCTGTTCCTCTCCTCCATGGGATCTGGTCTTCTTCTGCCTTACATAGGATCTGAAAGACGAAAAGATAAACGAATGTTTTAAATAGAAGAGAATGTAATCGCTCTTGCCTTAAGAAGTCTGAAATACAGCTGGGCTCCGTTCCATGCGTGGAGCATTTGGGGAAAGGAGGGAATGATGGTGGTGACGGTTGAATATGAACCACCAAACAAATGTGTATCATTTACTGATTTTCAGCGACAGCCTTTTTCAACCCCATTGGGTCTGCTTTCTTCTGTTTTCTACTTTAGCTTGCTTCACAACTTAAAGTATTTTCTAGTTTTAAGTATTTCTGAATGTTCTGCTGATAAATATACAGGGTCTGGCAGAAGTTAATGCCTGCTTGAGTGTGCTTGGTAGGTTAATAATATGGGGAAATAATTTATAGTTTTAATTTGAACATTTCACCTAAAATGTCATCTGGTAGGCTTGAGTATGATATTGTTATGTTACAGAATTACATGTTTATGATTTTGTAATAAAAAGGGGTGTTATTTGTGCTGAACCCTGTATTTTTAAGAACTAGAGAGTTAATGTATTGGCATAAACTGACTTCGCCATCCTCTTTCCTTTCTGACATAATTTTACTACAGCAGTTCCCCCCACCCTTTATCTGCAGTTTCGTTACAAAATTCCGTAAATAAACAATTCATATGTTTTAAATCGTGTGCTGTTCTCAGGAGTGTGAAGAAATCTTGCACTATCCTGCTCCATCCACCCAGGATGCGAGTTATCTCCTTCCCCAGCTGCTCCACACCGTAGAGAAGGGACCACCGGCCCGTTAGTCCCTTAGAAACTGTCTTGCTTATCAGATGAACTACCAAGATATCACAGTGCTCTCGTTCAAGTCGCCCTTATTTTACTTAATAAGGGCCCCAAAGCACAAGGGTAGTGATTCTGGCAATTCAGATATGTCAGAAGGAAGCCGTACACTGCTTCCTTTCAGTGAAAACGTGAGTGCTGTACAATGAACTATTTTGTGAGAGGGAGACCGCGCTCACATAACATTTATTACAGTACACTGTCATAACTGTTCTATTTTATTATTGGTTATTGTTGTCAATCTCTCCCTGTGCCCGAATTGTCAGTTAAACTTTATTACAGGTACGTACGTATACAGAGAAAAAACACAAAGTATACACAGGGTTCGGTACTAGCTGAGGTTTCAGGCATCCACTGGGGGCCCTGGAATGATGTATCCTCTGCTGGTAAGGGGGGAGCACTTTACTTCACAAATGTGCAACGATGTCGCAAAGTTAATGACAAAAGTCACTAAATGATTAGGATTTAAAAGTAACTTTCTATGCTGCTTTAATCTGATAAATGGTTACTCAATGACGCTTTCTGACATGACATTCAGTTTTAGGTATCTGTTACTTCGGCACTCTTCTTGTTAGCCTCTTTATTTTTGCCAATGAAATATACCTCCATCCTCTTTAAGACAGAAATGTAATCAAAAGAAAAAACATAGAAACATGTAAAATGATGTTTTTATAATTTATCCATGTCCAGTTTGCTCACCTTGTTACACAAGAGAAGTGGAATATCAAGTTTTTTATTCTTTTTATCATTAAAACGAACCGGAAAGTTGCATTCCATCTTGCTTCATACTTATAGGATATTGAATGTTTGAATTATGATAGCTAATTTCCCCTGCAGTTTCTAAAAGCTACCATATCTTGGTATATAGTCTTTCTAGTACTAACCGTGACTGAATAGTCTGCAAAAATCTGACAAATAAAATATCAAGATGCTTCCAGAAAGTGCGTCCTTAGTGGCCTCACCATTCCCTCGTTTCGTCACATCTGCCACAGTTCCTCCAATAAAATCCAGTCCCCTTGCCTCCTTCTGTGAGGTTCTCAGCGATCTGACCCTCGCCTCCTTCGCTCATTTCCTCATTCCACTCTCCTCCTAGCTCGATGCTCCTTATCCACACAGGCCTTCTTTTTTTCCCTCGCACACCCTGGGCTTATTCCTGTCCCAGAGCCTTTGCAGTGACTCCTTCCTCTGCCTGGAAAGCCTATGGCCAAGCCTTTCTTGGCCAGGCGGCTCCTTCCACCGTCAGGACGGACACAAAGGCCCCTCTCCAGGAAGGAGCACCGCTTTGCCACTCCCTCTCCCTCTCAACGCCTGCTTTCTTTTCCTTTTCCCTGTCTAAAATGATCTTGTCTGTTTCCCTGCCTCACATACTCACTCCCCCTACTCCAAGAATGTCCTCTTTTCAAAAGAAGAAACCTTTTGCAAGGTGACTGGCCGTTCACACGTACCCCATTTCTGTGAAGGTGGCAGAAGGTTTTCTCCGAGAACTAAACATAGAAGTGGGGGCACTCGCCTTGTTACTATGCCTGCATGAATTTTCCTATACTTATCATGTCACACTGAGAAGGATCTGAGATGGCTGAGACCACAGTGTGGGGAGGTCTGACCTGTAGCCTCAGTAGGGCCCCTGGCTTCACCTCACGGAGGCTGACAAAGTGGCTCACTCCCACTGCCCAGAACCCACAGTTTTGGTCACTGGCAAGGAATTCGTCTGTTGGAGATTGGCTTGGTATTGCAAAATCAAGAGAGAAGTTCCAAGGGAATAATTCTACAGGGGTTACTCATTACCTATTCCTCAGGAATCAGAGCTCAGCAAAGTTGAGTGTGTTCTCAGAGAGAAGCTACTGTTAAGGTCGGCAAGACCAGCAAAGTGTGAAGAAGGTGGGTTTCTTCAGAATCACGTGCTGCTTAGGCTCAAAAACTAACTCTGTGGTGTGACCGTGGGGACAATGACACCCACCTCAAGGGATGCTGTTGCTTCAAAGCTGATTACTCACCACAAACTCACAGAATGCAGCAAGAGGTCTAACTAATCCAAAAGAAATAAGAGAATCATTTAATCCTATGTATTCCTATCTATAAACACACAAGGGTACTGGTTTCCTAACTCATAAATTCTAGAAGCATACCTACTCCAACTAGTTGAAAGGTGGTAAGAAGAATTCTTTCACATATTTAAATAAACTTTGTTTTCACGGTCCAAAGACGATGCATGGTTTTTAATAGAATTAAGAAAGTAATCCACGGCCCTTTTAACAATTCAAACAATGCAAAGGCATAGAATCTAAAAGTTAACATCACTTCTTTCCTCCTCTTGCCAGCTTTGCAATGTAAACAAAGTCAACAGTTTTGTGTTTCCTTATAGAAATGGCAATTCTCCCCAAGTCCATCTACAGATTTAATGTAATTCCAAACAAAATCCCGGCAGGGTGTTTTTCTTTTTTTGCACACATACATACATTTCTTCTAAAATTTATATAGAAATGCAAAGAAACAGGAATAGCTGAAACAATTTTGAAAAAGAAGAAAGTAGAAGAATGTCTTCTCAAGATTTTAAGTCTTATCTTAGAGCTACAGTAACAAGACAGTGTGGTATCAGAACAGGAGAGACATGCAGGTCAACGGGACGGAACGGAGAACCCAGAAACAGACGCACACATAAATGCCCAACTGATTTTTTGACAAAGGCACAAAAGCAGTTCTGTGAGGAAAAAAAGCCTTTTTTGCAAATGTCAGAATAGTGGGACTGTGGGGAGAAGGGTTTTCAGGAACCACTATAAAGGACACATGGACAGAACCAAGGCGGAGGGTGGAAGCAAGGGAGGGAGGTGGGTTTGGGGGGGAGAGGGGAGAAAATTTAGACAACTGTAATTGAACAACAATAAAGTAGTTAAAAAAATGAAAAATAAATAAATAAAAGAATACTGGATATCCACAGGCAAAAAAAAGAAACTTGACCTCATACCTCACATAAAAATTAACTCAAAATGAATCGTGGACTTAAATGTAAAACATAAAACTATAAAACTTTTAGAAAAATAGAGGAGAAAATATTTCAAACCTATAGCTAAACAAAGAGTTCTCAGACTTGTCATCAAAAACATTATCCATGAAAGAAAGAGTTGATAAACTGTACCTCATCAAAATTTAAAACTCTGCTCTGTGAAAAATCTTTAAACAAAAAAACACAAGCCACAGACTGGGAGAAAATATTTGCAAATCATGTATCTGACATAAGAACTTGTACCTGGAAAATATAAAGCACTCTCAAAACTCCATGGTAAAGAGCCCTGGTGTGGCTCAGTGGATTGAGCAACCGCCAGCAAACAAAAGGGTTGCTGGTTTGATTCCCAGTCAGGGCACATGCCTGGTGTGGCCCAGGGCCCCAGTAGGGGGCATTCAAGAGGCAATCACACATTGATATTTCTCTCTCTCCCTCCCTTCCCCTCTGTCTAAAAATAACTCCATGTAAAGAAAGAAAGCAATGTTTACAACAGTGCTATTTACAATAGTGCTAGAAACAGCCTAAGTGCCCATCAGTAAATGAGTGGATCAAAAAACTGTGGTACATTTACACAATGTATGGATGGAACTGAAGAACATTATGCTAAGTGAAATAAGCCAGGCAGTGAAAGACAAATACCATATGATCTCACCTATTAGTGGAACCTAATCAACAAAACAAATGAGTGAGCAAAACAGAGATTTGGAAATAAAGAACAAACTGACAGTGACCATAGCGAGAGAGGGATAATGGAGGTAAGCAAAGGAACACGAATAGAGGACTCATGGGCACAGACAATGGGGCAGGGACGGGGGTGTGGGGAGGAATGGGGAAAAAGGCAGGACAACTGTAACTGAACAACAATAAATTAAAAAAAAAGAAACAACAGAAGAAAATGGGTCAAGGAAATGAACAGGTATGTGGATGACAAGCACATGAAAAGATATTCAGATCGTTAGTCATTAGGGAAATGCAAATTAAACTACAATGAGATATCACTATATCCTACTCGACTGGTAAACACAGAAAACAGTGTCACCATCCAGTGCTGTCCCTCGCACTGCTGCTGGGGACATGAAGCAGCACAGCTCTCCGGACAACCCTGTGGCAGTTTCTCAGAAAACTAAGCCTGCATCACCACATAACCCAAGTCCACTTTTGGGCAGTTATCTCAGAGAAATAAAAGTTACATACAGAAATTTTGTCATGCACAGGAATGTTCATAACGGCTTCATTCACAATAGCCAAAAACTAGGCTTGACCTAACCGTCTTCCAATAGGTAATTACTCAGGAATAAGCATGTGAAAAGACATCTGACATAAAAAAAATGAATGGATTACTGACACACACAACTTAGGTAGGTCTCAAGGGAATTGTGTTGAATGAAAAAAGCCAATCTAAAAAGGTGAACTGTATAAGTCCATTTATATAATATTCTTAAAATGACAAAATGATAAAAATAGGGAATAAATTAGTGGTTCCTGGGGGAGGGTAGGGATGGAGTGGGGAGCAGTAGTGTGAGTGTGGCTATCAGAGCACCAAAGACCCCTGCAGGGATGGAAGAGCTCTGCACCCTGACTTCACGTGCTATACCTGACTAGACCTTTATAACCATGTACGTACACACACAGATGTAAGTGCCTGCAAAACTGATATGGTCAGTGCAACGTCAAGTCTCTGATGTCCAGTCTAAGAATTTGCCAGCTGCAGGTCCCAAGTATTCTATAAATGGAATTGTGCATTGTACAATGTCAATTTTCTAGTTGTGACATTGTGGTGAATTTATACAGATGTTATCATCAGCAAAAACTGAGCGCAGGGTATATGGAACCTCTCTGTACTATTTCTTGCAACTGCATATGAATATATATATTTTTTAAAAAGGCTAAAAAACTTACCAGTCACATTTTCAACTTACTGTCCTCCTGACATTAAGCAAGTTAACCTGTTTGTATCCTCCTTGTGTTTTCCTCTGCTTTCTGACACTTTTTAACTTCGCAAAATGGGATCCTACTTTACATACTATTCTACAACTTGCTTTTTCCACATAATATATCACGGACGTCTTTCCAGTTTTTACAGTATTGCTAACGCATTATTTTTCAATGGGTCATCCTACCGACAATACAGGGAACAAAGACGTAGCACTTACCCCACTGTCTGCTGTGAGAAAACCAGAGGGTACTTCTCAATCGCCATCGAGCCAGCCGCGGGAGGTGCAGCTTTGTTCAGAATGAGCTTGGCCAGAACGGCCAGAGCTTCATCTTCAACTGTAGCATCATCAATCAAGAAGCAATTTTCAATATATAAAAGAAAACTGGGCAGAAAAAGCTAAAAATAATAAAGAAAAATCACACTTATTAACAGATATAAATTTCAGAACACCTAAGGAGAAGAAGATTCTAACACTTCTACAAAGAAAAAAATAGATCATAACCAAGGATCAGGAATCATAACAATATCAGACCTCTTCATGGGAACAATGGAAGCCAGAAGACAATGAAGCAATGCCTGAAAAACTGAGGGAAAATGACAATCTAGAATTCTATACCCAGCCTACGAGCAATGAGGAGAGAATAAAGACAATTTTAGATGTACTAAATCTCAAAATTTTACTTCCATTAACCTCTGAAGGAGCCTCTGAAGAATGTTCATCAAAATAAGAGAGTAAACTACAATCTAACACAGACTGATGTGGAATCCAGGAAACGGGAGAAGGCAAAGGATCTTCTGGTCTGACATCTGTGCAGCGGGCTGAGAACAACCCAATCAGCCTCGAAGTGCCCCAGGGTGAATGCCTCCGGAGAAGGAGGAGAAGCTGACCACGCGCCACGTGAGCCACATTCCACCCGGCGCTGGAGAAGGCTCACTGACCAGCCAGCCAAAGAAAACGATTCCCGGTTTTTAAAGAATGGGGCAATTTCAGGGGAAAAAAGAACGTATACAAGAAAAGAATATAATTATAAAAAAACCCTTTTTGTAAAATAAGGATTAAGTATATAGTGAACATGAATTCAGCCAAAATTTGTGATGTAACTCTAGCAAGATGAGAGGTGGAAAGGAACCAGAATCCATCCACCACAGGAGGAAGTCCGCAGGTGAGGGCTACAAGTAACGCACGGAGGAACAGCAGGAAATTCAGGCGACTTAAAATATAAGGTAAATTCCAGAAAAAAGTAGCTAAAAGTCATGAGGTGGTTTATTCCTGCTGAGTAAGATGGGAATGGAAATCAAGCGGCTGCCTTTTAGCCCTGCTTTACTTTAAATTTTAAATACCACAGGGTGCTCAGATAAATATGACGGTTTTTTTTAAAGACCAAAGGGAACAAGAAAGAAGGAAAAGATGTAGTTGCTAAAAACAAAGAAACCATAAACCCCAGTGAAATAAAGGGCCTTCACTGGGCAGGAAGGAACAGGGCTAGAACGTGTACAAAGAAGGTCTTTTTGTTGTCATTGTTTTGAGACAAATGATAACATATATTACTAAGGGCTAAAGGGAAAAACGAAGAGAACGATACAGAGACAGGTTCCATGAAGTAAACTGTACGATTACCAGTTATAAGGGATGGCAAGTGTTTGATGGGCGTGAGGGGAAAGAGATCAAATAAATTCAGGATTTGATGAGTAAGATTTGTCTCATTCCACCAGGTATCTGTTTTGCAGCAATGAAATGAATTGGCAACATTCCTCCAAGGCAGTGATCGAGAAACTATTTTCTGTGCTTTGAATCGTGAAAGTTCCTTAAACTGTTTCTTATTCCCAGTTTTACCACACGGTTCTGTAACTTCCAAAAGGACTATTTAAAAACAAGCTGGTTCCTGAAACTAATATAATACTGAATGTCAACTGCAATGAAAAACTAAAACTAAGCTGGTTACCTAATATCATTTTAAATGCCTTGGCATATGGAATAAAATTCCACTTGTGACCTAAAACTGGAAACGTACATGTAATTGTTTTAAAAAGTATGTATGAATAAAAACATCCAATACTTAATCTGTTTCTCTAAACGAAACACACACACACATACACACACAAAAATCACAGGATTTTAAATTTATTTTACCATGACAGATTAAAAGCAAAACAAATCAAAACTTAGCATCTTGCTCACCTGCTCAAATTGCTTCATAGCAAACATGACTTCGGAAAAATCCAAAATTAAACGTCTTTCAAATTGGCTCTCAAAAGTCTGTGGACCACAAGTAAAAAATATTAATGTAAGTACACAGACACTACTTCCCCCATTCAAAACCTCCAAGTCCTCCAACTCGCAAACAGAAAGTAGTGGGATGCTTAATTCAAGTCAACATCGCGGGAGATGAGAGGAACTCACTGCTGTGTCTGCAGCTGTGCAGGGGGACGGTCCCAGAAGGGAGACACAGGCTCGGAGTCCTCCTAGGAAAGCAGCTAGAGCAAGGGAGTGGTGGGCACCGGTCAGTCAGTACTCTGTCTGTCCACATGTTAAGCCTTCTCCACCGGAGCTCACACAGACGCAGAGCGCCCTGCGTTCCTAGTGATCACAGAGAGCTCTGCCGGAGCTGCTCACTTCTCTCTAGCTACAGAGAACTAAGTAAGAGGCAGCAGCACGATTTTAAACCCTCCTCTTCACTTCCTACTGCTGCACCACATGAAGCTAGGAAGAACCTAACTGATCTACTTTCAATGTCACTTCCCTCCAATCCATCTTCTAAACTTACTGAAATGCAAATTTCATCAAATCATTTCCCTGTTAAAAATTTTTCCAGGGCCCTTTACTACTTGTAGGATAACATTCAACCAAACTTTTTAAAGCCAAGCAGAGCCAAGCTCACAGGATATACATCACACTTCCTCAAGTGTCCACGTGGCTAGACAGCATAAATTTTTGAACACATCTTTGCCATTTCCTTTCCTAGAGTTTTTAATCCTTTCTCTGCAGGCAGTCCATTATTTAACCTTCAAAGAGCATCCCAAATACCAGTCCTTTGAAAAGTAATCTCTGCCCCTCAACCCCAGACAGCATTAACTGTTATGTTTCTGTATAGTGTCAATAGATTAGTTCAACAAATTTTAACTATTCATTCTCAGGGCCCTACTTTCCTATCAAAAACCACAGGCATGCCCTGGCTAGTGTGGCTCAGTGGATTGAGCACTGGCCTGTGAACCAAAGGGTCACTGGTTTGATTCCTGGTCAGGGCACATGTGGGCCAGGTCCCCAGTGGGGGGCACTCGAGAGGCAACTGCACATTGATATTTCTCTCCCTCTCCTTCTCCCTCCCTTCCCTGCTCTAAAAATAAATAAAATCTTAAAAAAACCAACCAACCAACCAACCACAGGCACCATAGTGTCCACTGTGGAATCTAGTCCATACCCAGCATGATGTAGGCTATACAGATTTGAGGTATATTTGCTGAACAGATTTAGCTTTTATCACACTTCATTTTCCTCATTACAGCATGCAATTCAAAGATTATTACTAAGATTACAAATTCTCTGAAGGGAGAGCCCTTTTCACGCTTCATTTATACTTCCCAGAAGGCTTACGCAATGCTAAACATATTAACTATTCAATTAGTATTTGCTGAGGTGAATTACTTTTTCTATGGTTTCTTTGATGAGGGTCTCTGGCAAGGAAACATTTTCGCCTAGGATCAAAGCAGAAATTACATCCAAGAGGCTTTTCCGGCAAGACGTGGAGAGGTGGGCTATTTGTAATGTTTGAGACAATACCTAGAAATAAAAGAGAAAACAATGCTCATTTAGCAACCAACTTTAAATGACCAAACCCTAAGCAAATTAAGTTGGGAACTCACCTTACAAACATCAACAGGCTTGGTTATCTTGGATCCATTTCCATATTTCACGAGTATCAGATACACTTCTAACAACCTTTTAATCTGTTCAGAACTCTCACCACAGTTAGTTGGGGTTACTTTCGTATGTAGATCCAGGAGTGATTCCTGCAAACAAAGAACTGAATTTAAAAGAGAGAATATTTCATGGAGAGAATAACTCTAAAATATCTAATTCACCTGTTAACTGAATAATGAAAGTAGTATGTGAAGCAGTTCAAATTTTCACCAGGAGTCACATTTGCTGGGAGTCACTAAGGATAAAAACAGCTAACATTTCTGAGTGCACAGTTGTTAAGTATTCCCTCACAGTCCACAATCATGAAGGAGGAAATAGCCATACTATTACCCTGTTTACCAGATGAAAAGGGGGAACAGAGATTTAAATGAACTCTCCCTAGTTACACTCACAATAAGCAACACAACCAAGATTTAAACACAGGCAGTCTGGCTCCAAAGCCTGCTCTCTTAACCACTATGCTCTTCTACATCTCAAAGTAGGAAAGCAAATAAAAATAGTACAAGGGGTTGATGGAAGGGAAATCCTAGTCAGTGTGTAAAAGTATAAAGGCAATTATAAAATACAATCTCCAGGAATAGTCTGTGAAACGGGGAAGAATAATCAACTCTTAGACTCTTATTATATACAAAATCCTGAAAAATCAGAACTTACTTGCAAACATTCAAAAAATATACCAAAATGTTCCTGGTGGATGTAGCACACAGTAGATTTGACCATATTTTTTAGTGTTTCTCCAACTAATATCCATGATAGTTGAGTTTCCGTTTCAGTAACTGGCCCAAGTTTTTGCAAAATTAGCTTCACTGCCTGTGAGAATCCAGGAATCATTAAAATAAACAGGTCAACCCTCATTTTAAGTATTACACTATAATTCCCCACTCTGATTATATTGGTCACCTGAAAATCGAATCTAGGAATAATCGTGGATATGGTATTCTGATGGTTAACTTTCTCCATAGGAATTTCCAAACTAGAATGGGAATTTTATCACCCAGCTGCCCCCACCACACCCATCTTTGCTCATGAATCAATTGATGTTACCATCTAGAGTCCAGGAGGAAAAGAAAGCAATGGTCTTCTAAGTAAAAACACCTAGTGATCCAGAGCCTAACAGTGGTAAACACCGCTATTAAAGCATTAATACTTCCCATTTAGTGCTAATTATTCTCAGCAACCTTCTGTCCATCATTTCAGCAAATCTTTTGTTTTCTTTTTAATCCCTTCCACACAGATTCAGAGTATTCCTCTTGGTTACCTACCTTCCCTGTACAGGAGTGAAACATATTTCTCACTCCTTTGCACATTTCAAAGAGCAGCTGTCCAACTCCTTCTACCTTTTCCGGATGTTCATCAAGATCACGAAACATTAAATTGAAAAGTGCGTTTTTATCAGAAACCTAAAACACAACATGTAAACAGAAAACTATATTTAAAACATAAACACAGCCAAATAAAGAAATTTTGCTCTCTATTCTACAGACTCATATTTAAATAATATAATTAGGACAAAATTCTAAAAAGAATAGACAATTTTAATGATCTCAAACTACTATAATATATACTAAGACTTGTAATGCCACACAAGAGTGATTACTTCATTGTTATAAGTGGTGTACCAAGAAAACCTACAGAAGGAAACATCTGTCTTTTGCAGGAGATCATATGTTTTATGAATATGAAACATTTAATACCAATGTTCTCATTTTATTACAAAACCCTCTAAAATTTACTATGGAAGCCAACACAAATGACACTATGCAATTGGTTTCTTCCAGGAAATCATTATAAAAATTTCTGTTAATCTCACTGTTCATGTACCTACTGGCTTGGATTAGGGGGTACTTGTATGCACAGACACTGAAAACTACCAAAAACCTAAATAATAATAAAAAAATGACCCAAATTATTTGACATTAGTGAGAAAACTAAACCTATGGTACCATAATCTCAAAATACAGGGACATGTGTGTATATTTGTGTATATATATATAAAATTAGTCCATAATAACCACATTATAAGATGTATCAGCTTTTGTTCATCAGATTCTTGAGGATTAATGAGCAATAAGCATATAAAACATCAGACTAACCTTTCTCATCAAAAAAGTAAAGCTTTCAGCAGCAAAATTTCTTATATGTAGTTTTTTATGAGCCAGGAGTGTACTATACATCCTATAAATGAGAAATAAGACAATTTTAATAATGCGCTACGACACATCAACTACATACCCAACCAACCCTCTACTAGATATGCAAGAAATATGTAGCATGTATAAAACAAGAAGTTCAAAATCTCATTCGATTACCAAGACACCCACACACTGGAACAGAAGACTGAAGGTCACAGAAATTAAGCAGCACAGATCAGTGGCCCTAGACTTATAGAAAGGTCTCCAGGGAAAGCCGAAACTTGTAGTAAGATCTGAACAGAAAGAATTCAGGTGAATATCAAGGTGCTTATCGCTAAAGACAAAAGCGAGATCAAAGACGGGGTGGGAGAAACTGTCCCAGCTGAGAGAGGAGGCGGCGGCGGCCGGGGCGGGCAGTGCAGATAAAGCTGCCTCCTGAACACAGGGTTCTGAACACCAAGCAGAGGAGTTTGGACTCTTCCTATCTTTCATATCCCTATTACCTAACAGCCCCTTGCTCATAGCAGGTACTAACACTGGCTTAAAAAAGAAATGAATATCTTCAGAGAGATTAATCTGGCAGCAGTATACAGGAAGAAATAAAAGAACAAACAGGCTGGCACTCCAACTAGAAAGCTGCTCTAGCCATACAAGCTTGGGTATGAACAAGGGCATGAAAGAGGTTGGTGATGGGGGGGACTGGCTAAGGATAGACCCAAGGGACATTTCTAGAGTCCCTGCAATGGAACCAAAGACCTTACGGTGTCCATGAGGCTCTCTAAGATCTAGCTCCCTAGCCACCATGACCCTGACCTCACCTATTTACTCTCCCTTACACACGCTGCTCAAACACCCAAGCTTCCTTGCTGACCCCACGCATGCCAGGCATGTACCCAAGATGTTTTCTCTCTGCTAACATGTAAACTTTGAAAGAAGAGGGATTTTCATCTATTTTATTTGTGACTGTATCTCAAGAGCCTGACACACAGCCAGTGTTCAGCCCAGTGGATTGATTGAGTGTATGAGTAACAGAATTATGAGGATCTGGAGACCTTGCAGACATAGTCGAAGATGCCCCTCAGGCACCAAGTCTCAGTGATGGGAGGAATGACGGCATCGCTAGCAGACATGGGGCAACCAAGCAGGGTCTGGCACTGAGCACGTATTTACTGAACACATGAATGAATGAGAGACTTAGCTTGAAGGGGAATGTACTGACTTTGGTTTCAGTCATACTAAAGTAAAAACATCCAGGCCATTGAGGATGTCACACTGAAAGCAAATAAATTTAGAACTAGAGAGCCTGACTTAGGAGATATAAAAGTAACAGAATTCATGAAACCAAATAAACTATATATCCCCCCAAGATCTTGTTGGTTTTTAATGAAGTAATCTGCGTTTCTGATACATTTGACCAAAAGCTTCATAGAGAACTACAAAAGACTGGAAAGATATTTTTCTCATTCTTTGTTCAAAGGAAGGGAGGGGCGGGGCGGGGGGATGGGTGTGACGGCACAAAAACAGAATCTCCGGTCCTATCCCATCCCCACATCCATGTGGCCGGGGAGGAGAGTTCACCTTACATATTCATGTGGCAATTAAAGTACGTAGGACACCAAGTAGAAGACTCCATCAAGTCCCGGACTGAAACAGATTAGAAATAATCTTTCCCTTATTTTAAACCAAGAGTTACTGTGAAATTCATTCTCTTCCCCTGTTCACATTTGGTCACAATACTGAGCACCTCTTTTGGCCTAACAGGTATGACGGGGGCTGGGGAAATGGAGATGTTTAAGACGAGGTCCTTGAAGAGTTTGTAGAGGAGAGCAGTACATTATGAACAATTATTAACGGAAGCTGTGTAACGTAAGTGGTATGGAATGCCAGAGGGGTCGAGTACAAAGATTTCACTTCTGGTCAAGGTGCTCGGGTATATTAGTGGAGGTTATGAAATCCAAGCCAGGTGTTAACGGGGAGGGGAATATGATTTCAACAGCTGCGTATGAGAAAAGGTCAGGTCAACGCAGACTGGTGAAGTGAACCGTGGACTACTTTGGCTGGAGAACTGACTTTATTAAAAGAATAGAGACTGAGCTGGAAAGATAGTTTGGAACCCAGGGAAAAGGCAATTAAAGAACATATTAGAGTCAGGTAACTATGTAAGCAGGTGCACACGACAGGTGGTAGGCATGTTTTTAACTAAATACAGGTGAGAGTCAGAATTCTCTCCTGGTGGTCAATATCAATAAAAAGTGCCCTTGACCAAAACACAAAAGTTTACAACCTTAAATGCCACAAATCCTCATTATGGAGGAGGACGATTCTATTTGGGGGCCCCAAGCATACAGTTGTTTTCACAGAGGCAATCCTGAATGTTGAATACACATGCATTGCTTCTGCTCTCAGAACTAATGCAGACAGAGAGCAGGACTGACTGCAAACAGGCATGAGAGATCTTTTGGAGATGATGGAAATGCACTGAATTGTCAATAAAATATAACAAAAATTAAAAGCAAGAAAGAAAAAAGAAAGAAAAGAGAAAGAGAAACTCCTGTGTTAGAGAGAAAAGGGTCACCTGTATATATTGGACATGTCCTTCACCATGAGCCTCCACAGGTACTTGTAAAGATACGACAGTGACGTGAAAGCCCATTCTAACAACTCGGTGTCCTGAGTCTCCAGGATCGAGGTGATGGTCAGGAAAAAGTCCTGAAAATGTGGATAGAAGTCCGTTTGCAGATCTCTTGCCAACTGTACAATCAAACTAAGTTAAAAATAGAGAAAGTGACATTTGCGAGGCATACAACCGAAAAACAAACACTGCAAATCTATTTCTTAAATGATAGTTGATCGCCTGTGATGACAGGATTAATTAAACCTAGATCAAGTCTCAAGAGAGGTAAAAGTATATACTTACAATTCTGCTTTATGGCAATGCACTAATATTCGGACTAACAGAAAGGGGAAATTTTCATTTTTAAATTACAAACATTACACGTAAGGCATATATAGCTATTAAACACACTCATTCATAAAATTCAAACAAATGCCCTTGAGCTTTCTCTCAACATGCTACTCACTCCAAAAGGGGCTGATAGGCAAAACTCTTCTTGATTTGCAGGTGAGTCTTCAAACTCTGAACTAACTCATTTTGATGATAGACCAGCTGATTGAATGACTGACATTTGTCAATAACTTCTTTGTAAAATTTTCCTAGATGAAAAAAAAAAATATGTTCTGCTTTTCCATCACACCACTATTTAGTTGTTCTGAACACATAAAATATAAATGACAGGTGAACAAAAACAAAATAGAAAATACCAAAGTGTTCTGTAAGGTTCAATTCTCTCCACTTCAGTAGACCCTCAA
Source organism: Micronycteris hirsuta (assembly GCA_004026765.1). NCBI lineage: Eukaryota > Metazoa > Chordata > Mammalia > Chiroptera > Phyllostomidae > Micronycteris > Micronycteris hirsuta. The sequence goes on from PVJI01007122.1 coordinate 65,887, forward strand.
AAAAGTAGGTTTCAACTTCCTGTCAAGATGAAAGCAGTCCATTAATCAGACAATTCAAAGACAAACTATATATAATCACAGTGAATAAGAATAGTGGTATATTAACATCTCAAGAGAATAATGGCAGTCAAGAGTTAAAATCTTACTTTTTTAAAAGGGCATTAATTAACACACTTCAAAGGCATTCAGGTATACAATAAGGACAGATGCTTAATTAAAAAAGTTTTCTTGATTTGGTGCAGTAAATCTCTAAAACCTATATAATAATCATAGTAAGGGAAAAAACCCTTTTTTCTATGTTTTTTACATTTTTACACCCAGAAAAATGCAATGACTTCCCATAGTTCTTTCATTTCACTTTTGGAAATGTGAACTGCTACAAGACTGTGGGAAAGTAACATGGCATTTTTATTAAAATTAAAAACGGGTATGCCCTTTGATCCAGTAATTCCCCTTTTGGAGATATTTCTTATAAAATTTCCAAAGATAAAAGTATATAGATATTTAACAGCTGAAAACCTAAATGCAGAAGGCATTCCTAGTCTAGCACTGTGACTGGCACATGTCCACCGTTTGTGCTGGACTATGTCCCTGTCCCTTTGTAATGAGACATGCAGCCCCCACCCCAAGAGGTGGCATCTACTTCCTCACCCCTTGAATCTGGCCTGGCCTCTCCTCATCCTTGCTCTGACCAATAACATGCAATAGAAATGATCCTGAGACTGCTAGAGCTAGTCTTGAAGAGCCTTTGAAGTTTCTGCTTTCACTCTCTTGGAAAGATTCTGCCATCATGAAAAGCAGCCTAGTCTAGCTCATTAGAGTGAGAGGCTACGAGGACAACCTAGACCAACAAGTCCTAAGTCAACGGTCAGACATTCATTTGATTGAGGCCACTCTGGACCATCCAGCCCAGGATCCTATTCCAGGCTCCCTCCTCCGCTACGTTAACTTAATCCTCTACAACTTTCAACCTCTCCTGTGCCTTAAATTATAAACCATATGCTGAATGTTAAATCTGTAATTCCATCTCTGAAATCACCAAATCCAAATGTCTTTTAGGCACCATCATTTGGATGGCCACAGGTATATCGAACTTAACAAGCCTTAAACAAAACCAATCCCATGCTCCTCTTCCTATAAATCTACCTTGATCAATCAGATCCTCAATCGCTTAGGTGTTAAAATTAAAAACCTTAACCCCATTCCTTTCCTCCCTGCACACCCGGGAGGTCACAAGTCCTATGAATTCTACTTATGTAATATCTCTGGAATCCTTCCCTTCTCTCCATTTGACTGCCACTACCATAATCATTTCTTACTCAGCTAACTACCAAATCCTCACAACTGGTGACCCTGACTCCAGTCCTGCTCCTTCCTTCACACTAAAGCCAGAGAAATCTAAAATTAAACCTTGTCATGTCACTCACTCCCCTGCCTTACAATTCTAGAATGACATCCCATAGCTTCAGGATAAAAAGCCAGACTTAGCTTGACATACGAGGTCCTTTATGACCCTTGACTATCCCTTCTGCTTTCTCTCTCAGCAAGTACCCCTTCCCCCATTCCAGTCATCATCAACACACTCAAACATGCACCCTACATACAATTACAACCACAATAAACTGCTCTGTGGTTCTTGAATGTGACATGCATTCTCTAGCCTCTGTTCCTTTATACAGGCTTTTCCCTCAGTCTAAACAACCCTTCCTGTCCTCTTCTCCATGCCAAAACCTATACAAATAACAAGATTAAATTCAGGTATCACTTCGTCTACATTATTGTTTTTGACACCCTACCCTTCATCCCCAAGGAATTTAGATTAGGCTCCCTTGACTATGAGTTCCCAAGGCATTATGTGCTCTTACCTAGATAACATCATTTAACACATCAAATTCATACACTGGAAACAAGGCACTCATAGAGGGAGTGAGCAGAGTCCAACTAGAGCCAAGTGCCACATAGTTAAGAACTGAGATTGAATCCCAAGGCTGAAAGCATATTACACAAAACCTTCAAAGGCTGGCAGAGAAATAATTATTTGAAGCAACAAAAAGCAAGATTTTTGAGTAGAGGTGTGACTGAGGTAGAGCACAGTAAAAAGTAGAAAAAAATGATGTAGCTGTAGCCTTTCTTTTTATAAAAAGAAACGAAGCACCAGGAAAGTGACTTGCTCAAAATCTCTTTAAAATTGTAGCTTCAGAACATGGTACTGCAACAGGGCTTGGAATGCATGTGGGGAAGGGAGAGGCTGGAATCACAGAAGCCACGTGAGCATCAACGCAGTTATCGAACACAAAATCACCCAGGAGGACTTTCTGCAATGATGGAAATGTTGCTCATCTGCACTTGTCCAATGTGGCAGCGACTAGCCACACGTGACTACTGGGCACTTAAATTTATAATTTAATTTGTCATGTTGTCACTATTGTATCAGGTCTAAATCCATTTTCTGTTCATAAAGCAATAGCTTGAAAAACAATCCAGTTCAAGAGGAGACACTAAAAACCTGACTACGAATATCTGAAGACGGGTTAGTATAACATTCTCTTACCTCATCGTAGCTCGCAGTTCTATCGATGCGGTGAATAATATCGATGTTCACATTTCCCAATCGTTCAGCAAATGTAAGAAACTGAGGGGAGTGGAGGAGCATATTTAAGATACATCATCATTTAATATTTATCACATCTCCAGTATAGGTTTGAACGCTGTATAATAATCACATGTGGCCGATTTCCTCTTGAAAGTCGAAAGGTTAAAGCTTCCATAAGCCTCCTTATGTATTATCATTACATATCATTATATATAACGGTATGCTTTGCTGGCAATTTCAGACTTGTATTTTCAATCATAAAATGTATGAGTTTTGAAACTAAAAGTAGTTATCAATGATGAATCAAAAGATAAGTGTAATAACAAATGGAAAGACACAGAGCCTTAAACGCACTGCACTACCATACGGAAATAACATTTAGAATACTTGAATGAATTTTTTGCATAAGTTCTTTCAGTTATGTCATTTCAAGTAAAATTTCCATGCTAGACTGTGGAAAGCTGCTGATGTGACCTTGCTATTATCTGTTGCTAGATTTCACAGGCCTCTAAAAGCACAGGGACCTGGCTAAATCGTTAGAGTAATAGTGTTATTAAACATATATGAACCTAAGGTTGTACCATAACGAAGAAACTCTCAAGGGACAGAGGGATAAAACTGTGCAGTAGCCATTGACTGGAAATTACGCACTTTCTCCCTCCGCTCCGCCTCCTAATTTGGCATTTAAAGATAAATTAGCAGGGAGAGCACTCCAAAGGAATTAGTTTGTGAGACTGAATTTAACTCTGGACTGAAGGGGCTTCCCACGCATTCCAGATCCCACAAACCGTGGGCGAAATTTGCTGCCAGACCTTTTTCCCACCCTATTTTTACTACACCCGAAGAGTCCCTCTCTTTTGCTGGAGTCTCCGATAAAGCGACTCGCGCTCGGCCCCGAACACTGCGACCCCGGGAGTACCACTCAGAGCCAGTTCCAAGGCTGAGACACTAGGGACTCGGCTTCCGCCCCAAGCTCCCTCGCTCACCCGGTGTGTGTTCTCGGTCTTGTGGGAAACGGGCTTTGTCTTCATGACTATAGAGGGGCAGCGGCCCACGAGCGCCTGGGGAAGAGTCGAAGGGATGCAACCGAAGATAGGAGCGCAAACTCGATGACCCACTTGCACTCTCGGATGCCCTGGTATCCGAAGCCTTTCTCACGTGGGGCCTGAGCTCCTGGAGGCCGCCATGTTAGAGACGGGGAGGAGCCTGAGGGGGTCACGTGGACGGAAAAAGGGGACCGAGCAGGCGCACCTTCGGGGAGCTGCCAGGGTGATAGCTGGGCGACTGTGCGGGCTGGCGGGTACGTGGCTGGAGTTTTATTCCCGTCGGCGGAGGTGTGTAAGAAAAATGTGTATTTTTATCATAAAAGAAAACACGTTTGTCATCATTATCAGCTAACACTCACCTACACTTACTCCGTGTCCTGCACCCTGCGAAGTTCTTTACGTCCGTAATTTCACAATAAAGCGTGTACACTGGGAAAATGTATCAGGAATCTTTGTCTAGAAATAAATGATAAAGAGTTATTCAAGGTTTTTAGGGTTTGCAACTAGGCAATACCCAGAGTGTTCAGAAAAAGAAAGTTAAGCTGAGGGTTCCTACAGTATAAAGGTCGTTGTTGAGAAGAATGAGCCCTGCATTCTTAGCCTCTGGATTGATAAATGATGGTAGTAATCCTGTAGATGATCCGTGGTCTGAATAATCGACTTCACATGGTCTGGATCTATGACAATTCTTTCCTGCGTCCTTCAGGGAGGTAAATCAGAGGCTTACCTGCAGGTTTATTGTACAGAGTCCAGCAGAAATAACGCCTGTTTTTCATTACAAAATCATAAGCGTGTAATTCTGGAACATGACAATATCACACTCAAGCACACCATATGACATTTTAGGTGAAATGTTCAAATTCAAACTATAAATTTATACACCCATATTATTACGCTACCAACCACACTCAAGCAGACGTTACGTGTGCCAGCCCCTGTATAGCCAGGCATTGACACAGGACTGGAAAGTTCAAATGTTTAAGTCCCCAGGCCAGTTAAAACCATACTTTCCTCATATCTCGAACTACTTGCTTTTAGTCATTTAGCAGCTTGACTGTTGTGACTCCATTTTACTTCTTCACTCTGTTCCTCAAGCACACTGTGAGTGCTGCATGAATTTGAATGAGGTGTGTATTTTTAAGCCCCTTTGGCAAATGAAGAAAGCAAAGTAGGTGGCAGTCTGCCAGAGGTCACTCAGCTCCAGAATCTGATATGTTTAACAGCTATGCTCTAAATAAAATTGAAAAGTAGAAAAGGAGTTTTAAAGAAAAATCGTACAATTTCATGCACAACCATTTGTATGTTGGTGTTTTTCCCACCACTCTACTGTCACGTTGTTAACCATAACTGTACAAACAGTTGTGTGTGTATATATATTTTTCCACTTATTCACTCAACAAATATTTCTTGAGAGTCTGCTATGGGTCATGCACTATTCTGTGAGCTGAAAAACACAGACGGTAATCATAATCATAATAGTACCTCTCTTTGGCAACACTTAGTCTGAGGTGCTTACATCTTAGATAGCCAAGGAGAGATGTTAAGCAGACAATTGAATACATTCCTGCTGCAGAGGTCAGGACTGAAGGTGTGGATTAATTACCTTATGTACATTTTACTGAAAGTTTGAGGTATTTAAAGCCATGGAACTGGATGAGATCACTTAGGGAGACAGTGATGGAAAGGAGGATGAAGAAAAGAAGAAGACCCAAGTTTAACCCTGGAGCCCCCAACAATTAGCAGGGCCAGGAAGGTGACTGGGAGGGAGCCTGCGAGATAGAAATGGACTAGTCTTGGCATGGGAACTGAGCATGTGGCCAACTATGCTGAAAGCTAAGGATAGAGAAGTAGCTGCTGGATCCAACAAGGTGAAGGTGACCTTGACACTCAGTGTTGAGGCAATGAAGTGAAATATGCATGGATTGAGGAGGGAATCAGGTGAACACTTTATATTGTTATTAGCATTACAGCATCAGCATTTTCTGTCATACCAGAGTTGTGAATATTTCTAATGGCTCCATAGCATTTATGGATTTTATTTTTAATAATAAATATAGAAGTGTCCAGTGTTTAGTTGGCTTCCAGTAAGCTGATTGGTTATTTTTTTCTTTCTTAGGTGATTCTTCTTTTTTTATGTCACAGATCCCTTAAGGAAGCCTTAGAAAGCTGTAGAACTTCTCAGAAAAGTGCAAATAAGCTCATTCATGCTAAAATGTTAGATGATTTCAGAAGTTAGAAGTCTGAAGTTACCTGAAGGTAAGAGCCCCCACTCTAAGCAATGGTCCCAACCTGTTTACAGAATCACTCCCAGATAACTGTGTTCTTTTCCTTCTCTGTTATTTATTTTTGGTAATGGAGTTAACCAGACTATAAGGAGTGGAGAGAAAAATATAAATCAAGAACTAAAAGAACTGATACAAGTTTTGTATTGCATTATTACTCATTATATAATTCCCATATGTTGACAATACTGGTTGAACAATTTATTGATATAACCTGGTGGTTAAAAGCATGGAAGGAGCCATAGGATGAAGATAATTCTAGGCAGAAGGACAGCAAGTGCAAAGGCCCTGAGGTAGGACTGAACTCTGGTCTGGTCCAGGAATATCCAGGAGCCCAGTAGGTCTGAAACATAGTGAGTGATAAGAAGGAGAGGAAAGTCAGAGGGGGTGGGGAGAGTGAATCACATGGAGTCTTATAGATTATAGGAAATTGTTGAGACGGCCTCTTAGAAAGAGCTAGCAGAGTCCCAAGCAAGGACAGTGGGAGAGAATTCATGGAAGAGGAAATTTCCAAATGCTTTGTAGTGCCAGAGAAAGGAAGATTACTGTCCTTTTCTGGAGCATCTGTAAGCTGATCTATGCTTTATATTGATGGGGAATTCCAGAGACAAAGACATGTGATTTCAACATATATTCTTGGAGGTATTATCTTAATCAAATGCTACATTTGTAATCAAATGCTGTCTGGGAGGATGTACTTTCCACAGATTCAGTGGTGATTTAATGTAAGTAATCAGTAATACTCTACCAAGAACTGACCAGAACCCAGGAACTAATGCCCGGGAAATTCTCTGTCACAAGACCTATGTACTCAATAGTATAAACATTAATCATTTTACAGACTATGGGAACCCAGAGAAATAAAATGATTCACATGAAATGACACAGTAAATTAATAGCAGAACTGGGAGCTGTAATCCGGGAATCCTGACCCCTAGTTTAATACCCTTTCTATTACAATCAGTTTTATTTCATGCTAGGTACAAAAGATGTGGAGGATATCTCAAATCCCCAAACAATCCCAATGACTTTTGAACTGGGTTTGCTTGGGAATATATTATTTTACGTTAGCAGCAGATTTTCTTTCCTAATGATTCCTTGCACAAAACAGCATGGGATGAAAAACTGCCCTAATTGCACATTAGTCAGATAATCTGGGTAAAGATAATTAGTATTAATAAGACCTTTTATTGGAGGTTTACTTGGAGGTTTTCAAAGACTTTAACTTCCATCATCTCCTCTGACCCTTATGGCAGCCCTGTGAAGTAAGTAAGGTAGATATTTTCATCATATTGTACATGAAGAAATAAAATAACCTGAGAGACAATAAGTGACATAGCCAAGGTCATGCATCTCTAATTGCTGGTCCCAGGCACCTCAAATTTCTTATTTTACATTCAAAGGACTCATTGCCACAGGAGTTCTCCTAGATGACTAATAGCTGACACTTTACAGCTCTGTGTACCAGATAATATTCGAATTGCTTTGCATATAATGACTCACTTTTCCTATAAAGTCAATTCAATTATCCCCATTTACTGATGGGAAAACTGAGGCACAGAGAGACTGAGTAACATGCCCAAAGTCATATGGTCATCGAAAGCAGTCAGAGTTGGAACCCAAACAAATGCAGGCCGTGTCCAGATTCTGTGCTCTTAGCCACTGCACTGTGCTGCCTCTCCAGTTAGGACTTGGAAGCAAGTTTATGATTCAGGTAGCTCATGAGCACACTTCAAGAGTCTTTGAGATGAAGTTCAGGTCCCTTATAGCTCCTAGACTGTCACAAGCCCTTCTTTTTATCTGTATAGCCACTTGATCTTATTATCTACTTATGTGATTGAGAGATGTGATCAAAAATTGATTTTTAGGCCATTCATCTGGGTGGGGTAAAGAAGCATTGCACAGAAATACACCTACTTTGGCATCAATGTTGCGAAGTTTTTACATGTAGGAGTGAACTGCCTTCTGCAGAAGACTCAATGCTAAGTCATCACTCTCTTTTAAAAGTCATTAGTCATACTGGCGAGTATAGAAGACATCTATTGGTTGCACTGTTTCCACTTCCCTTTAGGAAATCTTCTCCTTGTTTAGTCTTCATCCACGTGGTTTCAATACTAACCCCTCCCCTATCTCCAAGGTTGCATGCATGATCCTGGCCCATGACCAGTGTATCTCCGTGAAAAATCAAAGTGGTTGGTCAGGAATAGGTGTACAGTCCTGGTCAGTCTGATAAAAGTTGTTCCCAGGACTTTGACTTGAACCATTGGGAAACAGATATCCTCTTTCACTTAATAATTAATACGATAGAGTATAAGCTGATAATTGCTGGTGGCCACCTTGCCCCACGGGAGTATTTGTGTTAGACAAATATTAGAACAAAACTAGGCAGAGACAAATGTAGAACCAGGATCAAGTTCCTAATGAAAAATTGGGGGCATCTAGATCTACCTCTGTACCCTTGAAATTTTCAATAACATAAACTAAAAAATTCCATTGTGTGTCCAAGCAAGTTTAAGTCAGAGTTCTGTTGCTTGCAGCTTAGATTCATTTTCCTGATTAATATGTTGTTCTGCTTAGTACAGGCCTAATTCCTGCTTTGCCTGAAAAATAAACTTTAGCTGGTGTCTGTTTCCATGGTAAAGCGACCTAGCGGCATGCAGCACGTCTGCTGTTGGCTGGGTGATTCTGCTGTTCTGGGTTGGCCTTGGCTGATCTCGACTGGGCTCATTCAAGCATCTGTGGTCTGCTGACCAAGGTTGGGGACTGACTAATCTAACATGGCCTTGACCTAGATGACTTGACTACATGGCTCTGTTACATGTAGTCTCTCATCATCTAGCAGGCTAGCCTGGGCTTTTCTGGAAGAGTGCAAGGCCGAGGCTCAGAACTGTCTCATGTCACACCACCGCTTTTACTGTATGCTATTGGGCAAAGCAAGTCACCAGAACAGCCCGTACTCAAGGGGTAGGGAAATGGCCTCTTGATGGGAAGAGCTACGATTTCCCATAGCTACAGGGAGGCATGGAGAATCAGTCTACTACCTTCACCCTTGTTCCTTTTATAAAACAGTGGTGGTAAAGAGATAAAATAGCAGATGGATACTGGAACATAACCAGGGGCTCACCAAAGGAAGAAATTCCTTTGATGCTACCTTTTCTTTATTTCACTCACTGAGCAGCGGTAATTTTTCTTGATCTTGGAAATATATGCAGAAACCCTGTTCTGCAGTGTTTAAAGGTCATCTGGTCCAAGAGTTTAAAGGTCCCCTGGTCCAACCTCCACCTTTTTCACAAGAACAGCCAGACCACAAAGTTAGGGAACTTTCCCAGGGCCACATAGAGGCAGATCTGGACCCTTGCCTGGTGATTTCTGGTGCAGCAGGCATTCATCATCTTATGCTATACCCTTCCCACAACAAGGCAGGACGTAGTAGTGGCCATGGGCTTGAACTTGGGAGTCAGTCAGCATGTGTACTAATCCTGGCCTTAAGAAGTTAAGAAATATGAGACTTTAGACAGTTACTTAACCCCTCTGTGGATGATGGTAATACTGTTTCCCTCTTAGAGCCGTTGTGAGAACTAGATGAGAGAAAACAAATAAAGCATATAGTTAAATGTTCAATAAACATTAGGTATCATTGTCTCTTAGAACAGGGCATTTTTCTATTTGGCTTATTCCTGTCTGCATTTAGTCTGGGTTTAGGAGTTTAGGGGAACTAAAGATATCATAATTCCTAATATTAGATTTCAGGGGTAAATTAGTCTTTTAAATTATGCTGGATTGCAATTCCATGGTTTCTTACAAGAAGAGATGCTTATCACCTAGTTCTTCTGTGTATTTACTAATAAATGTTTGCTGAGGGTATACTCAGAGTTGGGCATTGTATCAGTTTGCTTGTTTCTATACATAGTACCATAAATTTAGTGGCTTAAAGCTTCATCTGTTCTGGGGGTCAGAAGTCTAAAATGGATTAGCTGGACTCTATTCCTTCTGGAGGCTCTAGAAAGCAATCTGTTTCCTAACTTTCTTCAGATTCTAGAGGCTGCCAGCATTCCTTGGCTCCTGGCCCACATCACTCCAACCTCTGATCTATCATTATATTCCCTTCCCTCTCTGCTTCCATTGACTCATTCCTTTCTCTGACTGTCTTCCCTCCTCTTACAAACCTCTCTGTGTGGCTTGTGCTTCCCTACAACATGGTGGCCTGGAGTAGTCAGACTTCTTACGTGGTGATTCCAGGCCCTAAAATCAGTGTTCTCAGCAAGTGAGACAGGCTCTTTATGGCCATTGCTGAACTATCCTTAGAAGTCACATAGCTTCATTTCTACTTTATTCCACTGGTCAAAGCAATCCTAAGCTTACCCAGATTTAAGGGGAAAGGACATAGATCCCATCTTGATGGAAATAATTTTAAGGAATTTGCAGTTATATTTTTAATTATATTTTATTGATTATGCTATTACAGGTGTCTTAATTTTCTCCCTTTACTCCTCTACCCAGCACCCCCCCCTCAGACAATCCCTACACCATTGTTCATGTCCATGGGTCATGCATATAAGTTCTTTAGCTACTCTTTAGTTTCCTGTGCTGTACTTTACATCCCCATGGCTATTCAGTAACTACCCTTTTGTACTTCTCAATCCCTTCACCTCTCTACCCATTCCCCTACACCCTCTCCCATCTGGCAACCATCAAAACTCTTTCCATATCCATCATTCTGTCTATGTTCTTCTTGTTTGCTTAGTTTATTTTTTAGATTCAATTGTTGATAGATGTGTATTTATGCCCATTTTATTGTTCATAGTTTTGATCTTCTTCTTTTTCTTAAATAAGTCCCTTTAACATTTCATACAATAATTATTTGGTAGGATGAACTCCTTTAGCTTCTTATTTTCTAGGAAGCTCTTTATCTGCCCTTTGATACTAAATGATACCTTCACTGGGTAGAACAATCTTGGCTCTAGGTCCCTGCTTCTCATGACTATGAATATTTCTTGTCAGTCCCTTCTAGCCTGCAAAGTTTCTTTTGAGAAATCAGCTGACAGTTTTTTAGGAACTCCCTTGTAGGTAACTAACTGTTTTCTCTTACTGCTTTTAAGATTCTCTTTTTATTTTTAACATTTGGCATTTTAATTATGATGTGTCTTGGGGTGGGCCTCTTTGCATCCATCTTGTTTGGGACTCTCTGTGCTTCCTGGACTTGCATGTCTATTTCTTTTACCATATTAGGGAGGTTTTCAGTCATTATTTTTTCAAATAGATTTCCAATTTATTGTTGTTTCTCTTCTCCTTCTGGCACCACTATGATATGACTATTGGAATGCTTGAATTTGTCCCAGAGGCTGTTTATACTATCCTTGTTTTCTTGGATTCTTTTTTCTTCTTGTTGTTGGTTTGTTTTTTCTTCCTTATTTTCCATATCATTGATTTGATTCTCAGCTTCATTAACTCTACTGTTGTTTCCCTATAAATTTTTCTTTATTTCAATTAGTGTATCCTTTGTTTCTGACTGGATCTTTTTTGTGCTGTTGAGTTCCTCACTAAGTTCCTTGAGCATTCTTTTTTTTTTTAATATTTTATTTATTTATTTATTTTTAGAGAGGGGGAAGGGAGGGAGACAGAGAGGGAGAGAAACAGCAATGTATGGTTGCCTCTCACATGGCCCCCACTGGGGACCCGGCCTGCAACCCAGGCATGTGCCCTGACTGGGAATCGAACCGAGACCCTTTAGTTCCCAGCTCGCGCTCATTCCACTGAGCTACACCAGCCAGGGCCCTTGAGCATTCTTATAACCACTGTTTTGAACTCTGCATCTGATAGATTGCTTATCTCCATTTTGTTTAACTCTTTTTCTGGAGTTTTCATCTGTTCTTTCATTTGGGCCATGTTTCTTTGTCTCTCCATTTTGGCAGCCTCCCTCTCTTTGTTTCTATGTGTTAGGTAGAGCTACTAAGACTCACTATCTTTGCAGAGTGGCCTAATACAGTAGGTGTCCTATAGGGTCCAGTGGCACAGCCTCCCCTGTCAGCCAAGCTGGGTACTTGAGGTGTGGCTTTCATGTGGGCTGAGTACACCTTCCTCTTGTAATTGAGCCTTGATTGCTGTTGGCAGATCAATGGAAGGGATTTACCCAGACTAGTCAGCTTCAGAGATTGGCTGTGACCACTGACCACCAATCTCTGCCCTCCGTGGAGGATCAGCTGTGCAGGGGCAGGGTGGTGGTACTCCAGGTGGTCTGTAGCTGTCCACTGGATGTGCAGGCCCTGGGTTTTCCTGGGTGGTACAGGCCTAGGTCAGACCCCATCAGTGTTTTGCCCAGGGCCACCCTGCCTGAGCTATAGAGCAGTCTGAAATGGCTGCTACTTGTGGTGGGTTAGGAGGTTCCCAGGCAAAGCCAAGCTGAGAATCTAAACTGACTGCTGCTAGTGTTAGGCCTAGGGCCACTAAGTAAGTGCTTGGAGGGCTGGGGGCCCACTGAGGCCAGTTGTTGTTTGTTTGAAAGGATTTAGGAAGTTGTGAAGCACGAGCCAACGTCAGCCATTCATGTGGAAATGCCACTATTAACAGCCATAAGTTGGGTGGGACAGAGCCCCAGGGGATCTCCAGGGTGGGGCAAACAGTGTTAGCCAAGTTGGTGGAGTCTCAGATACAGCACCCACCTGCCTGCTGACTTTGCAACTCGGTGGGGCCAGGGTTCAGAGAAGGGACAATGGCCTCTGCCTGAGAGACAGCTGTCCCCAGCTCTTGCCTTGATGCCAGATATTTCAGTTTCTCCCTGTATGCCACTGGTGCCTTTCAAACTGCTAACCTGGTTCTTGAGCTCAGAGGGAGTGAATCTGAGTAAGTTCATGTCTTTAAGAGGAACTGCTGGGACTCCAGAAGTTTCTTCCATTGACTCAATCCCTACTGGTTTTTGCAGCCAGAATTTGGGGGGCTTATCTTCCTGGCACTGGAACCCTGGGCTCTGGGGCCTGGTGTGGGGCTGGGACTCCTCACTCTGGAGATATCCCTCCCAAAATTTTATCCACCACATGTGGGTATAGGGCCAGCCTCCTCCACATCTCCAACCCTCCTACTAGTGTGGATGGATGTGGTTTCTTTAATTCCATAGTTGTCAGACTTCCATTCAACTCGATTTCTGATGGTCCTGAGCGATGGCTCTTCTATAATTTAGTTGTAATTTTGATGTGGTTGTGTGAAGAGGCGAGCTATGTTTACCTATGTTGCCATCTTGATCAGAAGTCACAGTTACATTTTTAAAATGCCCAAATAGGCTTCTAAAATGTGAGTTTTTTCAGTTGTCACTGTATTTTCCTGCCATTTCACTGCCTTGGGAAAATGGAGGTCTCTGAGGTTGGCAGCAGTTTCCTGTAAGCTTCTGAGTTATCCAGCAGCAGCTCTCTGGCTCTGAGGCAATGGAACTGAAAGCTAGTGGGGATCTCCCTTAACTTTGCTTCTAAGGTAAGCACCAAATTTCCTCTCTACTTGACAGGCCTAGAATTGTATTTGTTTTCCCTTTAGGAACCTGACTGATACAAGCTCCAAGTCTGGTCTCTTAATGGCCGCCTCTCACATTATCAACCTTCACCATCTTTCTCATGCTCTCAACCTGCTCCCTCCTAGCCTACCCACATGCCTGCACACCCAGCATGCCCTTAAGAAGACAACTCTGCTTCTTATTGCTCAGAAAATAAGTATATACTAGAGATGACCTCCCTCAAATCTCTTTACCCAACTGGATATATAGCTACCCATTTTCCCTGCTTATGCTCCATCTTCATCTGTACTTCTGGAAAAAATAGATAGGAATTTTTTATATCTTATATGGCATCCTTCATTTATCTTTTCGTCCTAATTTTCTGCCACTTTTTCATATGTGTCAATACTAATTAAAGCAGATTCTCTGCATTAATAGACTCATAAAACAGGTGCAATTGTTGCTGTAACAAAAAAGTCTCGCCCTAGGCCCGGCTGGTGTGGCTCAGTGAATTGAGCGCAGGCTGGGAACCAGAGGGTCCCGGTTCGATTCCCAGTCAGGGCACGTGCCTGGGTTGCAGGCCAGGCCCCCAGTAGGGGGCCCATGGAAGGCAACCACACATTGATGTTTCTCTCCATATTTCTCTCCCTCTCTTTCTCTTCTGTCTAAAAATAAATAAAATCTTAAAAAAAAAGTCTCAAAGATTTACAATGGTCCAAATACAATAAAAGAGTGTTTTTTGCTCAAATAACAGTGCTGGGCCGTTGAACAATCAATGGGACAAACCCTCCTCTACTTAGGGACACTGACTGATGGAGATGCAGCCATTTTCAACATATTCTTTTCAATGTTACCATTTCCAGACATTCAGAAGGGGAAAAGCAAATGGGCTGGGGGGAGCATGTACATGGGAAGTTTTAACGGGTCTGGCCTGGAAACAGTGCACCTCTTTTCTGCTTAGAGTTCATTGGCTAGGATTCAGTCATTTGGCTATGCATAACTGCAAAGGAGGCTGGGAAATGTAGTCTAGCTTTGTGCCCAGGAAGAAGAGAAAATACGTTTTGGTGAATAGCTATCAGTCTGTGGCAATGGGCCTTGAATCTTGGAAAACATACTTAATTTTTCAATAGTTCAGCTTTGTCATTTCTGAATCATGGATAACAATAGCGTCTCTTTCACAGGGCTGTTGTACAAATTAAATGTGTTCGAACTATAAAGACCTCAAAACATCACCTGGTCCATAGTCCGAATCCCACCACAGTTAGCTGTTGTTGTTATCATCATCATCATCCTTAGATGTTACTTCCTATGGGAAGCCTTTCTTCTCTCCTTCCCCTCCTGCTCATTTCTCTGCCAGACTCATATTGTATTATGACTGCCTGTGTAATGATTGGACCCTCATCTACATGTTTCTTGAGGACAAGGATTGTGTTTAGTTAT